>BGPR01002328.1:43010-120187 GCA_013235015.1 Araneus ventricosus
AGGTAAACGTTCCAGTGCGTATTTGGCACATAAAATGGAATAAAAAACATAGTTTATTAAAATTATTTTATAGAACACGGCCTTGCCCGGGATTAAATTAATTTCATCTGTCTTTATTCAAAAAACTGCGCTGCAAAATATTGTACGCACAAATGTTTTATCGTCTAAGAAACATTTTTTAATTAAAATAGGAATATCAGATTTAACCCAAAAGATTCTATAAACCAATCCGATCAAACATACAACTATTTTTCTCGATATTTTAATTAAATAGACAATTAATTATTTTTTTATTACATAAAACATGAGAGAATTAATACAAATCAATGAGTTGTTCCTGATATGGAAATTATTAATTGTCTTCCTTTTTCAAACTTTTCATATAAAATATGTTTGCCGTATTCTTGGAATTCTATTAAAGTGTTTTGATAACAGTTCTTCGTATATATTCTTATTCACCAATAATAAAAGAATATGCATGTAGACATAAAATAAATTCTGAAAACAATTATTAAAATTAGAAAAGAAATTGTTTTTATATATATACTCAGCGTTGCTCAGTCGGGTAATAATATCTTCATAAGGCAGAGCATGTTTTTTTTATTTGACAAAATTGTCTGAATTTTCTCCCAACAAACATAAATTTCCTTTATTATTTTTTGAATAAACATTTTAAACTAGCCTGTTTATTACTCTAAATTAATACATGGTTTGAATGAAAATGCGAGGAGTTTGAACGATGAGCGCATATATTTTTTAACTTTCAAACAACATGTAATACAATGATTAAAGCGAGGAAGTTATAAAAATTTGTACAGTAAACAGTCAAATACAGCTTTCTAACTACAAGACAACCTAGAACTAAATACAAGTTATAATGCAAGGAGATAACCTTTAAAGCTAGCCTATTTATTATTCTACAATGTAATACAGTTTGTAGATTAAAAACTACCGCTAGTAGTTAAGAATTCCTTTTTAGGTACTTCTTTTCTTAAAGTATCTATAAATTTGTTTTATTTCAAATCGTCTGCATGTGATCATTAATTTATTAAATTTTTTGATAAATTAATAAAAGTTGAAGGAAACGTGCTGTAGATATAAAATTGGTATCATTGAAAAAGTAAAATTTGAACTTTAAGATGATATAAAAATATTTTTGCAAAACAAAATAGCTTTGAAATTTATTACTGGAAAAACGGTTTCGTTTAATTTCTAATTAACTGACTGCTTGAATAACTTTCAAGGAATTCAGAAAAGTTGGCAGTAATCTTCCTCTTGTCTTAAATAATAAATTGTGCAGGAGTGGAGGTTGGGAAATCAGTCCAGTGGTTTAGGAGGGTGTAGAACATACCAACACACAAACCTACAATGACTTTTATTTTATATTAAAACTTTGGGGTGTATACAAAGCTGAGAGGGAGTTGTTCAGAGGCCAATTCGACAAAAAGTTGTCTTGTGTTTTCTCGTGCCTTTGATCGATCATTATAAAGTATTTATTAGAATATTTGGCATAGCAACACTTGCGTAAGCCCTGACCCAGATTTTCTTGTAATACTCGTGGCAGTCAGCGTATTAAGAGATGCGGATCGAATGCCGGATGGTCAACGTTTGGGGTTCCCAGCTGGTGCGGCAGGTGGAAATTGCCTGGCAGATGGATGTTCCCATTGGATCCATTAACAATTAATACCCGTTGAGCGTTTAGTTGCATTTGTCTTATCATGTAAAACCAATTTCGAGAAAACAATCTTATTTCTACTATATCTTATTCCGAACCTCATAGCTATAATCTGTGTATCTGGATTCGTTGAGACTGGTATAAAAAAGCTGTGATCTGCATTACCGAAAGATGAAATTAATTACAATGATCAAGCCCCGGTATAGCCATCCTCGGTTATAACAGGCTTTTCAAATAGTCCTAACCGGATTCTTATGTCATTAATGTATTTTCCTAATGCTTATTTATGGCGGTTAGGTATCATAAGCATCTCACTGTTCGTTTAGGAATAAAAACGATTTTAATTAAGATTTGCGTCAATGTTCGTCTGCATTATATCATTATGCGAATTTTCTGTATATCGCATTGGGAGGTACTAAAGAGGCATGACCGGGTAACTAGTTTTGCTGTTTGCAGAATCTTATCGAAGTCCTCATCATTTCCGTTCCAAAATTTCCATATGTTTGCCAGATAAACTTCAAACAAATACATATTTCAAATAATTGCTGAATGAGTCCCACAATTATTCACCCAGTTTTACAGTGCAGTGGTCTGGTGACAGAGTTCCATCTTTTAAAGCGGAGAATTGTCCTCTCGTGTCAATTTAATCAAAATCTGTGGCACAGGTGGCCTAGACACAGTGACTGCCTCTTAAGATTATCCATTTTGCTTGTTTGAAGGAATGTTGGAATTAGAGTTAGAGGATGTGGGTAGTACTCTCTGGTCGTGATCAAATTTCCCTTACCTTGGAATTTAGAAAGATCAATTAAAGAGCTGGAACTCCATGCAAGCCCACCGGCCAGTCACTTCAATCCCCCTGAGCTTCTGTTGCCCTCCCCTTCTCCCTTTTAAAACGGAACCCCGCTCCCCCATTTTGTAGTTTTCGCTTTTGTGAGAGGAAAGCCTCACAAAAAAGCAGAAATACTCCCTAATCTGTCTTCAGTTTATATTATGCGCCAGATGATGGAAAACCGGACCCAGGTGCTGGAACGGCGTTCGGCTCCACTACACCCTGATGCCACGGAAATTTGACCTTGCATACAGCTGATCATCAATGTACCTAAAAAACAAGTTACACCAACTTTAGGGGCCTCGACATTTTTTAAAAGTGTATTTTTTTTGTGGTACTTTCAGGAATATCCAGACTTATTCAAATTAAAGATGTTATTGGTTTTAAATGGTCAGGAGTGCAGTGAGGTTAGAAGTAAGGGCAAAAGTTTATAGACTATTTAGAAATTTAGGGTAAGGGGCAGACAACAAAACAAAATTTAAGTACAATATTAGCTAATTTTCCCGAGGACATTTATTGCTTTTAATATTATTGAAAGTTTTAGGCAGCTTCTAAGATGAAATAAAGATTTCCTATTTTCCAATAAAGAAATGAGGGCGACCGCTATATCCCAGATTCGCCGCCAATGTAAATGGTTTACAATTTCGGCTCGTCAAGAATTTACTACTGAAGGTGCTTATATTAGGGTCAAATTAAAATCCAATATCTAGTTTTGAAAGTTAGGAGGGAAAAGGGGAGACACGTTGCCAAATCTAGCAGAAAATAAAGGTATTTTGTGAACAGGAGTGTTACACCTGGAAGGCTAATAAATGATGAGTGCAGATTTGATTTCACTGTATGAATGCGGAAAAACTAAGACATGGACATATAGGTTTGACATAAAGGCACAAATTGAAAAAAAAGAAAAATCTCTCTTTAAACTTCTTTGGAGTAAAATAGGCAGCCGAGGAATTAGAATGAGTATTTAAGTTAAAAAGCCAAGGAAAACAGAAGAAAAATTAAGCAGCAACGACACAAGGACATTGCGAGACTTAAACCAAGAGCCACCTTGTGGCGATGCGCTCTGGGCGTTTTTGGCAAAGGGCATCATAAACCAGAAAGACAATGGGGATCACCAGCTTCAGCGTGGCTCCGTCTGCACTAACTTTATTCCAGTAAGGCTATACATACAATTCTCAAGGTATTCCATTTTTAAGATAGCGTGGTGAAACTCGGATGGTTCGTTATTAAGGATATGTACTTCCCCTCCCACTCACTACAGTTAGTCGGTTTCCATACCGCTTTGGCGTATAGTCCTCCATGAAAATGACCAGCCTTAAGACTGTTGATAAACATTTAAATGCAATGAGCAAATTAAACAAATTAGTGATTTGGTGACGCAGTAAAGTTAGGGGTGCTGCACATCCGCAGTGCTCCACAAGTCATCTCTGTAGAGATGTGTCATTTCATTTTCCCTATTAGTGCAAAGATATTATATAATATACTACGATGATAATCAAATATTCTAGATGTCGTATATTAATAATTTAGATATCGTAGCAGTATCCTGAAACATTTTGGTGTTAATAGGGTTTCGGAAATCCATGGAAGCTAAATCCAAGTTTCCACGTTATAATCCCAGGGGTAAGATGAGGGACCAGGAGAACCGCCCACTCTGGCAGAAAATTTTTTTTATACCCAGGTATTCAACTGCCGTTGATAAATAATAATCTGGCGAAAATTTGGAATCAATTTCTCCATATATCGCCCACATGCAAGTCGTTCTCCGCTATCCAGGAGATATCTTACCTCTGTAGTAAAGTGTATAATCCACGATTTTGAGTAAGAAATATTTTTTGCCTATTATTATTTTTTAAATATCTATTTCAAATAACTATTATTTCAACACACTTTTAATTTTCAAAAAAGATTTCAATAAAATACTCAGATGAAATACTCTAAAAATTCAAATAAAACTATTATTACTTCTACTTATTTTTTAATACTTTCTATTAAAGTTTTAAATGTTTAGTTCTTTGTATTGACAACGGATGGCTGTAAAGGAATTCTTGTGAAAGAGATGTTGGAACATGGGTCATAATCACAACCAATAGTAATCCAACCCACAGAGCCATCATTGACGTTACAGTCGCAGTTTTTTTCGGTGCGATCTGTGCTTGGGATCTTTGGCGACTATTCTTTTTTTTTTTATACAATTGCCGCGATTCCTGTCAATCAAGAAAAAAACCAATGCCCTTCATGCAGGTTCCCAGGCAAGCTTCCAGACTACAAAGCGACGTTATCATTCGAGACGCATGTCACGGCAGGAGACGTCTTAAACCGCGATGGGAGGAGTGCGAAATATGATATAATACCAAAGACGAGTTGAGTATGGTGATCTGCGCGGTGAAGAATTTGGCCTGCTTATCTGAGTCGCCAGTAAAGACTATGTTTCCAGGTAGGTTGTGGTGATGTCCCCGTGTAGGTAGGTAGTTCATGCTTTTGTCGCTATCTGTGACAGTATATAGAAGACAAAAAAATGAAACCTTGCTAAATTATATTAAAAGAAATTAAACTAAAACGCTTTTGCGTACATTTTATACAAATGACTGAATCACACCCTTTTTTTGACAGTAACCTTCATGTTGGTATTTATGATTTTAATGTACTTAGAAAATAAAGTTCGTCAAATATTCATCTGTCCCTGCTTTGTACCCAGATAGCATGTACACTTTCAGCAAGTTCAAATTTTCTTAAATATTAGTTTATATGTAAACTTGATGTAGCAATTTTGCAACAAACTTCCGCAAAATAACAACCCAGATAAGCAATTTTAGTTTGTAAACGCCTGGAAATTTGTCATGAAACAAGAGTACTGCTTGCGGCAGGATCTTTCAACTAGAAGTCACCATGGGACGAACACGTAACTTGCATTACCAAACTCATTGCAAATTATGGCAAAACAGAGTACGAACACAACCTTGCCGGGATAGAACTCGCGACTACCATGGTAACCTGGGGTCTAAACCATCGACCAGCTCGGCTATGAGAGGAGAGGAATAGATTTCGTTAATACATCGTTCGATTCGATTCGTATACGATTTTATTTTAAACTTTTTTCATGATTTCATTAATTTGTTGAGTTGAGAATATGATTTAAGAATAAAAGAAAGCGATTTTCGCTAATAACTACGATTTTGCTAGTAGAATAAATTATGATGAAGTTCAAAGTAATTACTTTAAAATGGGACAAAATGTCTGTTTTATTTTTCAACAAACATTGACTGTTTTTTTTAATTTAATTTTGTTTACAAAATACGATTAAAATTTCAGCATTAGAAAAAAGGCGATATAGTTTTTCTTTAAAGTGCGAAGTTATATATTTAGTACAAAGATGAGGAAGAAATCTCAAAAATTTTTTTATTAAAAGTTAGTTTTTTACAAATTATCATTGATTTATTGAATTAATGAAAGAAGGACAGTCTAGGAGATGCTTATTAAAATCGGATGTTTTTTTTAAAACAGAGGCAGATATAATTATCTCTTTGTGCTGTCTTTGCATCAAGCTTGTTTTGTTAGGCGCAGCAAGTTTGATTTGCAAGGAGAATTGGCGCTATTTGTCACATCGAACTTGTAGCAAATGCGTTGCAAGCGAGGGTGGCGCTAGTTGTCACAGCGAACTTGCTACAAGTTCGTTTCAAGTTTGTTGACGCATCAGATTTTGCCGCAGCCGAGGGAATATCAAGTCAAAATCAAACTTGCCCTTTCTACGTGCTATCTGGGGAAGAATAATCGACCAACCCACTTGCAAAACAAGTTTGGTGTGAAGTTGTTATGTGATGTGATGACAATTTCACCACGACTGCAAAACAAGTTTGCTGCAAAGATGATGCAACTGCACCTACAGAATAATCTTTGTCTCTGTTTTAAAAAAAACATCCGATTTTTTTAAAATAGTATCTCCTGAACCGTCGCTCTTCGATAGTCGATAATTACTCAAAAAAACAACTTTAAAAAAGTGAAAAATTCTCCATCTTTTACTAAATATAAGATCACCCGCCCCAAATTTCAATATATCCCAGATAGCACGTAAAGTTTGCAGCAAGTTTGATTTTGACTTGTCATGGCAGGGTGACGTATCAAACTTGAATCGAACTTGTAGGGAAGTTCAGTGTGACAAATAAGCGCCACCTCCTTTGCAATCAAACTTTGCTGCAATTTTGCAAAACAAGCTTCCTGCAAGATAGCACAATATTATCTCTTTGTGTGCTATCTTTTGCAGCATAATAATATCTTTGTCTCTATTTAAAAAAACATCCGATTTTTAATAGCATCTTCTAGACCGTAATTCTTTTTTATTAATTCAATAAATCAATGATAATTTGTAGAAAAAAATAACTTTTGTAAAAAATTTTTTGAAACATTTTCCATCTTTTACTAAATATATCACTCTCACTTTAAAAGAAAACTATATCGCCTTTTTCTTAATATTTGAAATTTTAACGATTTTATAAACAAAATTAAATCTAAAACAGTCAGTGTTTATTGAACAATAATAACTAGACATTTTGTCCCATTTAAAATAATTACTTTTGACTCTAATTTCATAATTTATTTTACTAGCAAAACGTAGTTATTGTGAAAATCATCTCTCTTTATTCAAATCATATTCATGTCAAAAAATTAATGAAATCCAGAAAATAGTTAAAAAATAAATCGTATACGAATCAGATCGGAACGATCATATTGGCAATCTATCTTCTCCTCTCAGGGAATTGAGCTGGTTCGATTGCAATTTCTATCGGAGTTTGTTCGTACTCTGTTTTACTTTATAATTTACAATGGTTGCACAAGCTTGCTGCAAAGTTCGTTTTCGTGAAAGTGACTTCGGAGCTTTCGATTAACTTGCTGCTGTTGCATATATCACTTGACAAATTTGTAGCAAGCTTGCTGCAAGCGCTAGTACTATCTAGGGATCATCTTGTTCTTGTGCTTTGATGTTTAACGTTCGGCAAAGCTAGGCCTGAAAGACGGTCAGTATTTTGTTGAAAATAATAACATTTTTGTCCCATTTTAAAAGTAATTACTTTGAACCCTGATCTCTTAATTTTATTCCTACTAGCAACGTAATTATCAGCGAAAATCGCTCTCCTTTGACTTCCAAATCATATTCTCAACTCAAAATTTAAAATATTAATGAAATCAGAAAACAGTTAAAATATAAATCGTAGATGCACGATCCTATTAGAGCAATCTATCACCCCTCTCAAGTTTAGCTGGCTAGTGGTTAGTATCACATAATTGCCTTCATGTGAGACAACTATATTGGGTTCTTTTAATCACTCAAAAGGATTACGCCATTGGAAATTAACTTATTTTATTACGAGGACTTCATTATGGCAGTTGTTTACATCTTTTGACTACATGACCAGATCCCGCGCCACTGAGTGCAGTTACAGATACCACAACACAGTTAGCTACAGTATTAATAATACTACTATATTTACGCATACTTTTTTTTACAAAGTGAAATTAAAATTACACAATGAATTTCAATGAAAATATGCAATCACTAACAGACATATAAAATTCAAATAACACATTACATATTATTAAACAACTTTTAAAGTTTTAAGAATTTATAAACATTTTTTTTAAATGCAGTTAATAAAATTCAAATTTCCTAGAAATAAAAAGAAAAGAATTAAACACTATTAAAAGTATATTTTAAACTAGTAAAGTTGTTTAAGACACTTAAAATTGTATAAAGTTGTATGAATGTTCATAGGATTCACACACATAGTCTTAGTAGCAGGTTTTCCTTATGATGCGTTTTTCACGCTTAGGAGTCGAGATACCATTGAGTAAAGTTCACAAGCACAGTTTGTTTGCAGGTGACTCAGTTTGTTTTTTGTTGTTGCGTACATTTCTGTCTCTCCATCTATTTTTTATTCATATCATCTGGGCGTTCAGTTGTAATTTGTTTATGACCGTCTCTGGACTGTTGTTTGGATTCTCATCTGGTCTTAAAATGAATCCTGTTTTCTTCTCGGCTCACTTCCTCCAGATGTTTTGGGAGATATGAACGTGAATTGTGTCCAGTTTTTTAAGGACGCTGTTCCGGGTGTCAATCTCTGCTGACCCATCTGCGTAAACAAAGATTGCTTCGGCTTCGGTGACAATTTTACACTGTCTTATCATAATACCTTTCCTACTGCTTCCCCTGGTTATCTTTTAACCTCTTTACAGTTATCTCAGTGGGGAATTTTGGCTTTAACAGAGATGATTTTGTCGGTAGTATTGTTCTCAATACTCTTCCATGGTATTTGTATGAGTGAAAGCAAGTTGAATTTTGGTGTAGTGTTGTACTCCAATACAGCAAGATTAGGATCTCCCACCATCTTTAATTACTTTATTCAAATTGCTTTCATTGTTCCTGTGACTCTTTCGACCATTCATTTTGACTTTGGATACTTGGGTGAGGAGGTTACATGTTCAATATCATATATTTTTAGTAAATTGACAAATTGTTTACTGTCAAACGGCAGACCATTATCTGAATGTGAAATGCGGGGAATACCATGCATTCAGGAAATATTTGCTTCAGTGCACTTATCACTGGCTCAGCTGTCTTTAATGTCAGCTTCTTAATTTCTATGTAGCTGAATGAGTAATCCATTATAGTAAATAATCTGTTTTCTGCAGATACATAAAATCAATGGAAACTTCTTCCCATGGGGATAGAGTACTCTGTAAATTGTAGTGTTTCCTTCACGTTGGCTCGCTAGTATTTGTTGACATATTGAACCTGCGAATTAACAGGGAAATTCTTAATATCCTCTCCACAAAGTTGGGCCAATATACATTTTTCTAGATGCTTTATTAATGCAAGATGTTATTCCTTGATGCGCTGAATGTAGATTCTGTAAAATCCTCTTCTTTCATTTAGGATTTGGGACGACTAAGCTCCTATTTCCTAAGAAAATCAATTCATTGCTTATTACAATTCTGCCTTTTTTATCCCAAAAGGTTTAGCTTTCTCTAAAACTTCTTTAAGAATTTGCCGGCCAACCTTCTTCTATATAATTTCTAATTAAGACTCAGCACAGGATCTCTTTGAAGTGGCTTTCTTCCAAAATTTCTGTCTTCTCATCAGAAGCTGTTAAAACTGTGTGGACGACTGCTGCTGCTCCAGCTTCCAAAAAACTCGTATCTTCCTGACATTTTAACGGATTTCTTGATAGAGCGTCTACAACGTATAGATTTTTTACCTGGAACGTATCTTAGTTGTAAGTGTATTTGAATAATTCTAAGACCATACGTTGTAGCCTTGGTAGTAAGCTTATCCATTGGTTTTGCTTAGTAAAACCTATCAAAGGCTTGTGATCAGTTTCGATTACGAATTTTTGTTTCCCATATACATAGTAATGAAATTTTTTTACAACCTATGACAATGGCTAACAGTTCTTTTTCTATTTGACTATACCTTTGTTGTGTTTCAGTTAATGAGAAGAAGATGCATATGCAATAGGATGGATCCTCTTGTAACAAAACTGCTCTAGGCCATATTGACGCACATCAACTGAGATTAGTGACATTTTATCTTTGTTATAAAAGATAAGACTGGTGCGTTTGTAACATTTTAAGTCTTCAAAAGCCTTTTGTTCATTTGCACTCCACACAAATTCTGTATTTTTCCTAATAACTTTCTCAAAATTCCTGTTCTGTTAGGTCAATTTGGTATGAATTTACCTAAAATATATAATAATGCACCAAAATCTTTGTAATTCAGCCTTGTTCTTAAGTGTTTCATATTCAATTAAAGCGAATTTTGTCTTCATTTATAGACTGACCATTTTTTGACAAATCAAAACCTAAATATTTAACAGATTCACTCTAATTTTACTTTTATCTTTAGATAACTTTTTAAATATACATATTTTCGAGCTCTATCTAGAACAGATTTTTAATTTGGCATCGTATTTCTTCTGGGTTTTTTACTGTATACCAGTCCTCATCAGTGTAAATTAGGATTCCATTGATACCATTAAATATGTTTTCCAATTTGTTTTTTGATACACTTCAGAGCTCGTTAAGCCATATGGCAATCTACAGAATTGCCACACTCAAAAGGTGTGCAATAGTACATAGCTTCGAGCTCTCTTCTGTCAATGGAATCTGCAAAATGCACAGGATGCATCTAAAAGACTAAGAAATATTTAGCTCCTTCTAGTTCCGAGAAAAGGCTTTGATGTGTAGAGGTGGATGGTGTTCCTTTTTTATGTATTTATTCAAACCTCTAGGATCATACAAATCCTAACTTCCTTGTTGGGTTTCTGTACTACCACTATGGATGAACCCAGTCTGTTGGTTCAGTGACCTTTTCAGTACTCCGTTCTTAACCATCTTGTCTATCTCAGCCTTAACCTTTTCTTTTAACGATACGGGTATTACTCTGATTGCAGAAATTCTAGGCACTGCATTATCAATAATTTGATATCATATGTATACACTAATTTACCAAAGAGTACCCAGTAGAAACATCGGTATACATTTTTTAAAATCTACATTTTCTATCACTGAAATCAATTTATTTCTATTTACAAATCCTAGTTTTCAGAGAAGAATCCAAGCCTCATAAAACTAGCGAATTTTGTTTTTATTAAAATTCTAAGACTTCAGCTTTATCGCCATATGTACAAAAATTCACAAGTTCCTAAACATTCAACAGGTGTCATAATATGTGACTTCGAACTTTTATTCGTTTTCAGTATGACTTCCTTTCTTTTTTAACAATGAATTTTGAAAGTGGGAAGAATGTTAGCGTATTTCTTAATAAAGCTATCTATTTTGCAGTATTTGCATTTGATTATTACATATATTTTCTTCCACTCGGAATTAATTCCATCAACAACCAGATCTAATTTTATTTCGTTACTTTCGATTTCGTAATCATCAGCATTAACAGCATTATCTACTTGATTTATCTTTTTATTTCTGCAAACAGTTTGCCAAAATAAGTTTAATTTATGACATTTGTGGCAATATTTTCCAAAGCAGGGCATTTTCTCGGCTTACTTGTAAGATTATGTGCACTTTGAACATCTGCGCTTACCTAATTTATTTCCGTTTTCCTCCTCGTGACTTACGCGGGTTTTTATTTTTCCACGTTTGTTATGTTAGGCGAAGTGTTCAAAGTTGCCTTTCAGCACCACTGAATTAACCACAGTTTCGGTATAGAGTCATAGATTTAGATTTGCTGATTGCTAGATTCTTTTGCTCGGCAGTGTGCTGGCTTGATCTAAATGCAAGATCGATTCAATCAAAGTTTTTCTTTATAAGTAATATCTTTTATGCCGATAATCAAAGATCTCTTATTAAGTTTTCTTCTTGCGTTTCAAAATCACAATCTTTAAATAATACTTTAAATTAGTGACGAAAGAATCAACACTTTCCGTTTCTCTTTGAACACAATTAAAATTTATATCTAGCAATAACAGTATTTTTTCTTAGGTGAAAAAATAATCATCAAGAGCTTTATAGCTATATCAAATTTTTCCAGGTCCTCTTTGTAAACCAAAGCTATTATATATATCTAAGAGAGAAGCAATCTTCGCCCATTGTAAGTCAACAACAGAGCTACTTTTAAACTATCCAGTTTATTTATTTTCTGGCCTTCCAAGTATGAAGAATCTTTGTTTCTAGGGTGCCAATTTTCCGTGCGTTTGCCTTCTTTAGGGTTGATGGCGATTTGGCTTCCATCTTTAAAATAAACTTGAAACTGTGCTTACAGAGCTAGGCGACGTCGGAAACAGGCGAGAACTTAATCCGCTGGTTGCATAATCCAAATGTGACTTCCGATACTGCCACCATATCACACCAGGTACCTTCCTTATTGAGACAACTATATATTGGGTTCTTTTAATCACTCAAAGTTACGCCATTGGGGTGCTTATTTTATTACGAGGACTTCATTATGGCAGTTGTTTTACATCTTTTGACTACATGACCAGATCACATTACACAGTTACGGTTACAGATATACAACGCAGTTAACTACAGTAATTAATAATACTACTATATTTACAGTTAGGACGACAGATTTAGGAAAGCGAGTATGTAGAGGTTCGAATCCGGTTCTTCTTTACTCTGTTTTTGCTATAGTTTGCAATGAGTTTATTCATTAAAATTTGCTTGACAAGTTTGACGCACATGGTAATGCCTCGTTGCGTGCTTGTTTCAAGCTTGCACTCTTGCCGTGTTGAAGTTGTGCAAGCTTGCAGATATCTGAAACAGATTGCTGCAGCACGATGCAAACTAAAATTGCTATCTGGGTGGGTAGAGCAAATCGCTCCCCTCCCCGTCAGGCAAACTCTAGCACTTCATTCCACCAGATTTGTAATTAGTTTCGAGGAGTTATTTGGAAGATGGAGTCAAAGGGCTTACAGATGGATTCTATTGGTACACTTGATGTTCTGTAATCTTCTTGATATCTTCACAATATTATTCGGCATTCAGAACACTGAACAGCATGGAGATATCGTACACTACCATCATGTGCTATGGGAGAGAAAAAAAGGTGCAGTGGACAGACTTTAGCCTTGCATCGTTAGATTTTCAGCTATATTGATATCACTTCAGTACATATCAATAATAGTACCACCCTGCACACCACAATAAATTTTGCACCAAAATGGTGACAGAAAATCAATCGCTTACAAGTATAAATGAGCTTCTTATCCTTGCTGAATGTAAAATTAAGAAAGTAAAGTAAAGTAATTTTAAGTTAAAGAAAGGAAATAAGTAAAGAAACGTTAAAGTAAAAGTAACAGAAAAAAGTAAATTTTACAATGTCGTCAGTACTTTCACTTTTCATTACCAGAAAGCAAAAGGAAAAATCAATTTAGTTTAGAATGGCAATAGTTGAAATAGAAACTGCCGAACTGTGCATATTTGTCATTTTACAATTGTATATTATAAAAAAAATTTATAAAAATGGTGAAAAAAAATAAGAGATTTAAAATATTTTCAACAAACAAAAAAATAGTTTAAATTTGCAATTAAGTAAGTATTGGCTCTCTTTTTACAAAGTCAGATCACATGTCAACAAGTAATATGACTGTTTCTAGCACTTGGCGGAGGAACTTTCACAACAAACACTTATGAGTAAACAAACATGTACCCAGTTATTTGTTAAGCATTTCAAGATGAGCTCTCCGCAGATCTAAGTGAAAAGGTATAATTTCTGGTGAGTGCTACTGACCATGCGTAGATAGAGAACAGAGGAATATGATCAAAATGTTTTTTGAACAAAATCCAGGAATATTATTTTGCAGAAAACTTGTTCATCACCCTTCTCTGATCATTCCCTGCATTCATGCAGCTAAATCCCCTACCTTTTGATTCTATGAACACACAGGATTTTAAACTCTGTCAGTAGCCCAATAGTTTCTGTTGAAAAAGAAATAAACAAAAAAAATTTTAGAGTGTATAATTTGCCTTTGAATCTGACAAATGTGCTTCCGATTTGTCTTAGAATCATCTAAAGATCCTTAACATTAGCAGAAGACTAACGGAAATAAATTTGAATAATGAACCTTTAACTTTCCAGCACAGTGGAAGGTAACTGCCGGTGAAAATATTTATGCTATTAGAGCAGTTGTCAGCCTTAATCCTTTGCAGTCATATCTGAAATCTGTATCATCCTTGAATTCACATCCCAATCATGCTCTGCACTTCCATCTTCTTCAGCATCAAACACAATTTTACTATCCAACTTAAAATACTTTAATAAAGAAACCCAGTGCCCTTTGGGGTCTGCTTGGAAAACCCTACCAAATTATAAAGGTGATTGGTTTGGAGACAACTCAGGTGTTAACTCAAGCTCAATTGCAGAAAAACAGATATCTCGTTTTAAAGACCAAAGGCTAACAGGATTCAGAATGGAGGAATCTGTATTATTTGATCTCGACAAACACAAAATTATTTGTCAGATATTCTATCCTTACTTCACAATTGCAGGGCGCTAATTCTAATGCTGAGACAGCTTCAAAACCGAATGCTGTTAGAAGAGGCAATAAGTCTTCTCAGGGAAAGAGTCACAGGAGGAATGGTGAGATAAAATCCTTATTTTGACAAAGCGGGAAGAAAGAAAACATGAGGCCTAGAACTTCATCTGGGCGTGTTGTAACCACCATCTTACATGGTGAAGGATTATAAGCCGGATTCACCATCTTGACTTTGATGAGAGAAAGATCATTTGACTCTGATAGGGGGGCTACTCGGATTACCACGTGGTGAGGAAGAAACAGGGAAAATCTGGAAGTAAAGAAGAAGGGTTTGCCATAAATTATGTTCATATTTTTTTATTCTTTTTATTTGATTATCCTTATTTTACATGATAATCAAAGCTATTGCCTGTTTAATGAGTGAGAATTATGATGATAGTAAGAGTAAATTTGACCATCATTTATTGTATATTTTCACTTTGTAATTTTAATACTGTATTACCCGCGACTTCGTACGCGAAGGATTGAATTGCCTACTTTTTTAAATTCTGAAGATATAAATGTTTAAAATTCACTCTATATAGAAAGGGAAATTAAAAAGTTCTGTGAAGTTGATAATACATAATTGGACAATAATTTAATAATTCTCTATTGCACATAAATTACATCTGTACTTAAGTAGTATCATCCTGCTCTTTGGAATATATCATCCACCATGCTATATGTCATCTATTCTACTGTTTAAAAAATACATAAGACAAAATATACCTTCCCTATTATAAAAACTCTGACAGCCATATCCTTATCGTCAGTAGGGCCGATTCTGGTTTGTTTATTTTGGACATGAATAGTTTTCCATTGACATTGATTTAAGCAGTAGATCTGTTTGGCAGCTGTAAGCCAGAAACGAATAAGGTAAGATTAGTTCAAAAGTCAACGTTTGCCCTGTAGCGGGTAATACTATAAATATTCGTTATTTCAAAGATACAATCTGCATTTTAAAGTTTTGGAACTTTTAAAAAATTGTAACAATCAGGGAAGATGTCAGAAATAAAATTGGTATCATTGAAGGTAAAAATTTGAACTTTAAGATGGTATAAAAAATATTTTTTTTTGTGGGACAGTTTGCTCGAAAATTCTGGCCGAACGATTTGGTTATTTTTCTCAGGGATAACTGACTGTTTAATTAACTTTGGGACTTGGAAAAGAGTTCATAAGTATCTTCCCCTTCTCTTAAAATAATAAATTATACAAATTTGGTTGAAAACCGTCCATTGGTTTAGGAGGAGATGTGGAACATGTACATACATGCACCACCACATACCTAGTAGCTTTTTTATTTATATTAAAGATTTTTATTATAGTATTTTACTCTGCAATATGATTAGATATTATTTCATATATGTTATTCTGTCCTTTGTATTGAATTATGATATTTAAAGAAGAATTATAATAATTCTTCTTTAATTACAATTACAAAAAGTATTGTCCATACTTTATTGTACAAGAATAAATATGTAATGCTAGAAATAGCATCATAAAGATTTCTTTAATGCCATAGTAATTAAAATTTTTTATAATTATTCTTATTATCAAATTGTATGTATTTTTTCCTCATTCTTCAAAATAGCGAGTTCTTGGTTTGTAGACCATGATACAGAGAGTATTTAGTATTACACCTAAAAAAATGATAAAAATAATGAATTTGTTTCTCATCTAATATTCGATAAATTAGTTTGTTCTTATTAAATTTATTTATATTTTTTGTAAATATTTTACTTGCAATATGAGTTAGAGTTTTATTTCATATACATTACTAGCAGTATAGCACTCGTTGCCTGTGGCATAAAGACTTCAACAAAATAAAAAAAAAAAAAAGCCCAAGTTTTGAGAAATAAAATCAAAACATTTTTTATATATATATATATATATTATTGATTTCACCTCGATTTTTTTAGTTAAAGTACACGCGGAACTTTCTTTTAACTAAAGATATCAGCATACTCATGCATGACTATCAAATGTATAAAACAAATAAAAATGAGATTCTTGGATCAGTAAAATGAAGTAATTTGAATTAGTTGACGTAATAAAATGATGAAAGTATGAGTTGACTGTTGCTTGATACAGCCAGCCAATCGGATAGTTAAGGAAATGCATTCTAAGAATTAGATACCCAGGTGGGATGAAAGCTTCTTCAATTCAGATATCACGAGGAAAATGTTTGAACTGATCAGCCAAAAAATTCGCAGAAAATCAGGAAAAAAATATTTAATCATTCTTGTTTTAGACAGGGATAAATATTTCCAGTTTATACCTAAAAAAATTGAAAATGATAACGTTATTAGAAAGTAGGATGCGGAAATACAATTTTGAAAGTTAAAATATAAATGAAAAATGACTATTATTTAAATTTCTCAAAATTCAATAAATTATATTAAAATTCAAACAAACTTTATTAGAACAAAAATTGTTTCTTCTATCCGATGGTGCATTGATTGTTTTCAACTATCTGTTAGAAAAGATAAATGGCTATAGTATTGCCAAAATGACTCAAAACCACACAAAATATTAAACTAAAAAAATTTCTAGATTAATTTTAAAATTCTGGCTTTGAGGTGATGAGTCACCATTACGACTACCTATGTGCTAAATTCCCATTATTATAAAGGCTATGAATTCATCTGGACATCCCTTTTTACATACCAGAGCATTGAGCTTTTATAACTAGATTCACCATTTCTTTTTGTTGAATTATAAGCTCTTCTAAAAGAGAGTACTTTCAATGTAAAATACAGTAAAGCAACCTAACCATTTTTTTTTTTCTTTCAAGAGCTCTGATTTCTGTGGATGCACCTGGAGATGTATCCGAGATAGTCAAGTCTTGGCAAGGAAAAAAAAGGGGAAAGAAGATTGTAGCCTTTTTTTAATTTTTTTAAAAGATTTTGTCAATAAAATAATTTGCTTTATCATTTTTTTAAGTGACGATAGAAATATAATTTTAAGAATATGATATATTCCATAACATTATGTTACATAATATATTATAGAAGATTTAATTTAACAGTGATGATTTAAAAATATATGTCTCTCTGAAATCTCTTGAATTTTACTATAAATATAGATTATAAAAATATAAACAATATAAAATAACCGTAAACTGAAAAATATTTACTCAGAAAAGCTCTAAAACTCTTTTAAATGATCCTCGCTCAAATCCAGATTGAATATCAAAACTAATTATCTTTTAGAAGATGCATAAAGTTATTCTTAATCGCGGACGCAATTCTCCCGCCGCATTGATATTCACGTAATGGAATCCAAGCATCTGCCCGTGTTGGAGGAGTAAATAAATAAAGGAAAGAAGAGACTTACTAATCTGGAGTAGCCCCATGAGCTTATTTTTTTGCTCCGATTCTGTCCCTTAACCTTTTTTTTTGCGATTTCGTTTTTTTAGGTCTTGTTTTTGTGAAAGAGTAAGGACCTTTAGTATTATTATTTTTTTTTTGGTTCTCACTTTTGTTTTGAACCCCGATAAACAAATTATACGTCACAGTCTGTATATTGCTATTTTTTTCCTTTTCACGCCCCTCCATCTGGAACAAGCGTTGCATTCCAGAAATCTCGGTGTCCATGAATAGAAGCAGGCCTTAGCGCTAAATTTTAGCGCACAGATGTAAAACTTTAGAAAAACTCATTTTCTAATTTTCCAGTTAAGATTGAGCTTTCGGATACTTGAATACGGATATCAGAGTTTACTGTAATTAGATTTTTTTAGATTAATTTTTAAAACTACTGTAAATCTTTTTTTTCCTGGGTGGGTGTTGCAGATATACCATATGTTTTTTTTTTTTTTTTAATTTTTTTTTAATTTTGCTTATCAGCAGGTAAATGTAGTGTACCAAGCCATTTTTTTTTATTTCACTTTTGGCATTATATGTTGTTTCCTAAATCTTTCTGTATATAAGTCACACTCCTATATCTTATTATGTCATGACTTGCATAATTGATAGGTTTATTACTAATGATGGGACATAGGTAATGATCAGGCGTATTAGAGCCGGAATGACATTCCCATACTCCTTCTTTTAACAAAAATAATAAGAGCAAATTAGCAAGAGGCAACTACTTTTCTTCACCTTAGTTTATAAGCGTTCATTTTCTAATTTTTTGCAACTAAACCGCACAAGTATACTCCTAAGAACTCTACTCATACAATCTAAATGAGCCTCAGACCCTTGTCTTTCCAGTTACTTAGAAAGATGGGGAAGCACTTTCCATTCATACCTAAAATCAGCACACCCAAAACAGACATTAGTATAGTCAGACAGTGAAAAGAAAATTATGAGATTAGTTTTTGGCATGAGTTAAAGATGATTATGAGACTTTTTTCTCCTGCCCTTTTTGAGATATTTTAACACTTTACCTGGAAATTTTTGTTATAAAAAATTATATCTAGAGATAGGGAATTATTTGGGGCTCATAAATTTTTGAAAAGGAAAATTACTGCAAGGTTCACCTAACTCTTTTGTAGATATATTCTTATGTAGCATAAATGCGATATTTTAAATTATTACTTTCTATGTACAATTTTACTTAATAGTTAAATACACAAAGCCATGTAATATACTTTTGAATATCTTCAAGAATGTTTAGTTGAAAATCAGAAGTTAATTACTTACACTCTTAAAATGCTGCCAAATGCATACAGCAATAGCAAGCCCTTTAATACTTCATTGGTGCCAGGTTACTTAAAGCTAATGAAATGTCACTTGTAATGGGTTGGTATTTATTTTAAATGTAACAACTTCTAGATTTCAACCAAATGTTCAATTACTGTATTTAGATTTAATATTTCTGGTTTATGGAGATAATTTTTTGGAGCCTTTGTCATAATTTCTAGATAATGGATTTTCTGAATTATACAAACCACTAAATTAATCTTTCTACAATCCAGGAAGAAGCTCCCCTCCCCTCTTTTCTGCTTCATAACTGGAATAAGAGTTTATGACTTAAATTTGTGTTTACAGAAGAAAAAAAAATTGCAAATATGAAAAAGATCTTTTACTAAATGCAGCTGGTTATTGCTTGAATTATATTCTGAATCAGTCTTCATATTTAGTCTTCAAATCCATTCCTTCCTACTTTTTGAAATTAACCAGAAATAAGAGTAGTACATTTTGAATTCTATTCTTTTATTGTATGATTTGAACTTTTGCCCAGAACCATTTTTTTTGTATGAAATTATATGTTATAGCATGCATTTTAGAAACATAGTAGAAACCATAAAGTGAAAGAAAATTATCAAACAAAAAGCTATTAAAAGAATTTTGTATTTAGAATTATCAAAATTGCAACTGCACCCAAAAAAACAAATGAAAGCTTCAAAGTTTTAAAATCAGTGAAAAACTAATTCCTCAAGGCTCATAGTAAAAGGGAAAATGAAAAGGTAAATAAAGCTGCAAATTCATCAAAGTTCACATGTGAGCGAGGATTCATAGCAAGTTTTTTTTTTCTGTAAGGGGAGGCCTGACTTTGTCCAAAACTTTTACCCCTCATGAGATTGAAAGTCTTCGGAAAAATAATTAGCAAAAACACTAATTCAACAAAATAAGTTCCTGCTTTTGATGATACATTACAAAAATCAATTAAAACCAATTAAATTTTAGACAAAAATTGCTCATAGCAAAGACTCCATTCGCGAGATTCTTTTTTTGAAAATGTGTAATTCAGCAAAATTAGACTTAATGATACATTACATTCAAGGTTTTTTTCCCAGGACTTACAGTAGGAATCCATCCATTTTGACATCTATGATGGAGATACAAATTTTTTTTAACTCTTATTCCCTACATCTATGAATTGAATCTTGAAAGTAATTTTAATGGATATTGCAGAAGTATGGAAATTCCCAATAATGCGCGATGAAAATGGAAATAAAATAATTATAATTTAGAATTATGTGTACTCTATGTGGAGCTTAGAAACACAATTCTAAAAATTAGCCCATTGGTCAAGTAATAATGCTTTCGTTCAAATGGAATATTTCAATTTCTATCATCTTTATAGAAGCATACTATCTCATTTGATGATATGTAATATTTATAAATATTTTTAGGTTGAAATTCTTTTTTCAGTATGCACCTTCTCTTGAGCTTTCAAGCGTAAGTGACTTATGACCACAAAATAAATTTAAAATTTATGAATAAAAACATAAATTTCCAGGCTGTACTTTTTATTTCATATTACACATACAGCAGAGTATTTTTTTACACGTATACAATAATGATATGTACAAGATAAAATTCTTTGTGTTTTTTACATCCCATTCTGCTTATTTGAATGAAAATAGTTGAAAATATGAATATGACTTACTGGAAGCTGTCATTAGACGAACTGGGTTGCAAGTCGAAACCCTATATATTAGAGGCTGGACCCAAAAAGTTGGAAATACCTTAGATCATTTTGCAGTAGTATGGAAAGTTGCGAATTCCATCATTAAAAAGTGTACAAAATCTTATAACTCTGAATTAATATCTTCTGTCTTATGAGTAGGCGGAGAAAGTTGAAAAGTGGACTAAAGGCGTTTTATTAATTTTTGAATTTTGACCAGATTTGTTGATTGGTTTGTGGTAGTGCTTAAATCATTTTTTATTAACATCAACACCTTTACAAAATTTTAGAATTATAAATTCGCTATCTTCTATTTGCCTCAACAACTGAATTTAAATTAAAACAGAATTTATACCAAATGAAGTACCGCGTTTTACTTACTAGGTAGACTAAAGCTTTATTCAGCTTTGAACAAAAAAAAATTAAAGCACTATTTTTGTAGCCTTTTTTGGACTCAAATTGTGACATTTGTTTTCTGGATTCTAGTGTAGCTCTGATAAATCCCTGTTCTATCCCTGTTCTGCTTGGTCCAACTCTTTTCTGGAGGGCTTCAGTGATGAGTTTTACAATTCTCTCAACTGCTTAGCATTGTAGAAGGAAATTTAATAAAGTCCAACCATTCATTGGCGCCGTCATATCATCTTCAGAAGTTCATGAGAACTGGAGAGGTGTGACATAAAAGCTTGCCAGTCAATGAGATCTATGTGGTCTGTAGCTCCAAGAGAAGTTAACAGCAGGAATAACTAATCTATAAACACAATTTCCTTCTAGGCCAATTTCAGCATTTATGAATATGTAACCAGTGAACTATTGGATGATTTTAGCAACCTTATTTTTCTGGGATGTAAGCACAGTCGTGAACACTGCAGTGTTTAATGGGTATATCCACAGGCATGAATTGAACTGTCAGCCAATCAATGGATTATCTGCTTATTTCTGTTTCAGAGTTGCCGACTAGGGGACAGCTATATGAGCATAGAAGTTTTCTGGTCCTTGTCTTACACCGGAGACGGTGGATGAAACCTGAAAGCATGCGAGAAGCTGCCACTTGTTGCTTTGATAGTATTTAATGCTGGTTGACTTGCCAGGCATTGATTCCACCAGCCTAAGTTGTGATCAGAAATATTTATTGAACATTTGCACAGCCATTAGTTGCGACGTTGGTTCTTCCAGATCTATGGAAAGTCAGCGGGCATGTTGAATTTGGCCAGCTGAAAGCTATCAACTGCAGGGTGAATATTAAAGAGGCTTTGCTCCTATCCTTTATTTAACTTATTCATTCTAAGAGTTCGCACCCTCATAGTTCGAATTAAGGTTCATCATTCTATAAGGATGGTGCTAGACACTTGTGGCATTTCATCAGCTCATCTGATACTTGCCTAAAGTATCGTGATATAATTAAACAGTTATTTCTCACAGCACTTACTTTGGCTCCCAGAAAACGTGCTTTTGGATATGTTAACTGATGAGAGATGCCATATTAGAACCCGTGTAACTCAGCAAATTATCAAGGCAAGAGATGGCCCAGATGGTAATTATGTCCATAGATTCTAAGTTATTCCTGTATTAACTTTCAGGCTACAGACTACATAGATCTCATTTTGACTGGCAGAAAGCATGTGTCACCGCCTACAGTTCTCAGACATATCAGTTCATGAACTTTACAGAGGAATGATACAGGACGATGTGCCAATGTATGGCAGAGGACTGTTAACCCTCTCGCCTGCGAGCGAGGTGGTCCTCGTTGAATTCTAGGAATTTCTCCTTAGCAGCAACGAAGGGCAGTCTGAGGCAGTTGCCTTCTTTTTGAGGGCGATGAGGTTCTGGAAATCGCTTAGGAGATAAGCCAACTTGATCCTTGCAAGCCACAGCCCATTTCCGTAAGCCTTAGGGAAGGTTATAGCAGGGGTAGGAAAATGACCACTGAGTCAGAATCAATTCTGTTGTTTCCTCTAAAAGAATTCCCGATTTTAAAGTAAAGAAAGAAAGTCTTCTTGAAATTAAAGAGTTAAATTTCCTTCACACACACAAGAAGTTGGAGTGAATTGTGGAAACTCGTCACTTTCAGAGCCTCCAGAAAGAGTTGGACCGCAGAAGAGGAATGGATTTATCAAAGCCATAGAATCCAGAAACAAATGTCACAATTTGAATCCAAAAGATTGCAAAATAGTGCTTTTTTAATTTTCTACTTTTCAAAGTTGAATCAATTTTTCTATTCATTATAATGATATAAGTAAAATGAATTTATTTAAAATTCGTCTTTTAATTTCCAAAATTCAAGCGTTTAGGCGGCAAAGATATTAACCTATAAATTCTAAAATTTTGTAAAGGTCTTGTTATTTATTAATAAAGTAACTTTTTAAGCACTACCTACGTGATCAACAAAATCTGTGATTTTCTATTAATTTTTTTAATTTTGACCATTTTAGTTCATCAGAGTTTGAATTTGACCATTTTAGTTATCAAGTCAGAGTTATAAAATTTTACACTTTTGAATGATAGGAGATTATAACTTTTTCTACTTTCGCAAAAAAAGATCTTTCCGAGCCCTCCTAATATATCATATTTAATAGTATTTACATATAGATTGCCTGATATAATATAAAATTTTCTTTTTTAAAGTATTCTACATCTAAACTTAAGCACGGAGATTATGCTTGTCAAAGTGTCAAAAAACACATAGGGAAAGGTGGTTTATCCGTCATTGTCACGTTTGAACCGTCGTAGGTATACAAGACGAAAGGGAAGATGTCAGCACTCAAGGTTCATATTTCTTTTTCTACTCTGCCTTTTATAACTTAAAATATAGTTCTTATATTTAAAAGTAGCATTGCTTATTATTGATTTTAATAATATTTTAATAGTATTTTTGCCTTGTCTGTTATTAAGGAAATTTACCATTTAATTCTTAAGAATACTTGAATCTATGTAGAATTAGTCTGTCATTTCGTGAAGTTAAAACTCAAACCAGTTTACAATTCCATTTCTTTGAGTCCCTCTTGTAGATTTTTTGAGTTTTTAAAGTCAGCATCATTTACAAGACAGTATTTCTTTTGTTCTCAATTCATATTTCCTTCAGAAATAGTTGCCTCTATTAACGAATTTAATTTTTTTATGTAGCAATCTTTATTATTTATCATTGACCTTGCAAATCCTTTATAAAGCATTTAATAAAAGCATAATACCTTCTAAGATACTAATGTTCCAGTAGTGTAGTGAGTTAGAGGCAGGTGGTTGCCCCCTACTTCTCTGAGCAATCTAAGTGCAACTCGATTTAACTACCTAAAAACTAGAATTATAAAAAAAAACAATAGTGCCTGGGAAAGCTAGCTAGTTTTGTAATAAAATTTTCAAAATTTTTCTCTCCCTATACTTTAATTTTTTATAGATGTTTTATATCTTTTGCCTTACCCAATCCATACGATTGGATATTTCTTCTGTACAGAAACCAAAGTGTAAAACATAAGGTACTTTCACTTATTATGCGTAGCTAACAGCACATGCGATCTTGTGAGTATCAGCATGGTGAAGTCATGGCTGAATCTGGCAAGCAATCGGGGGATTATGATGGGAGTAGGCTGAGAGACTGCCATATTGCTCAAGACATTACCATGTGTTTATATCATGTTGCTTCATTTGTTATGATGTATGCTCTCCAATGTGCATTCCAGGGGACGCATATGTATGTAGTGAGTATGCTTTAAATTCATGTTTCTTTTATTAAGCAGATGAAATTCAAATGGTTCTTTAGCATCATCTACTTTTTGAGCAGTTCTGGAGGACAGAATAGCAGTCAAATGCTTTACTAATTCATTTCCTCAAACACCTGTCGGTTTTGAAAGTACTTTAAGAAATCACCTCAACTACTGTATCCTACTAACAAATGCAATATTATCTACAGAAATCAAGATTAAGAAAGTATAAGATTCTGCCATTTTAAAATTACTATTACGAAAATAATTGCAAAAATAATATTCTTAACAAATTTAATATTAGTTTTTTTTGTATAATTTTTGTCTTTAGCATTATACTTTTATAAAATCTTATTAAAATAAGTCATGATTTTTTTTTTGGATACTCATTAGATGAGATTTTGTGAATACTGAAAATCACACCCGTCAAAAGTATGACAGGTGATAGACTCTTCATTGAAGAATTCACGTCAAATCTCGTGTTAAATATATATATATACGAAGAATGTTTAACATAGGGTGAAAACAAATAAAATAAATATATGTTTTATAGTAGGAAATTTTTTTTTATTTACATATTTCTTTTGTTCAAAACCTCTTGTGTAAACAGTATTCAAGTAATGAAGTATATTTCGTTCTTTAACAATTTTCCTTGCACTTCTTCAGATATCACATGTATTTTAATATTGCGAAAATATTATCAAATTATATCATCACGGTGCACAAAATGATGAATGCATAATAAATCCAAAACTATATCATGATATAACTTTAACGTAACTTACCTTTCTATTAAAATGGAAGTAAATTTTCATCTGATTATCTCAATTTTCATTTCACAAGTAGACTATTAGTCATAGTGAGATACATTTTTACTATCAATGAATGAAAATTTTATTTCACTATCTGAACTATTAAATTTGAAATTAGGTGTAATTACTCACTTTAATTTAAAATACAGCTAGAAATTGGTTCTCTAACAATGAAATAATGCTCTTTAACATCTCACAGTGCTATAGCTTGAGTTTTATTGTTGGTGATATCAGGCATTACAGAGATCTGGGCCTAGTATATTAATAATTATTAAAATTGTAAAAAAAATTTCACAAGGTAAAATTTTCTATTTAATCTGTCTAAATAGTTTATAACTTACATTTGTCACTGCAAACATTTAGCATATTTAAAATATTATTTTTAAAACATTTTAAAGCCAATATTAACAAATAAAAACACTTCCAAGAACAATATTTGAATACTTTCTGTACTGGTGCCAGTTATAAGTTTTCATACTACAAAAAATTTTGCATCTAACAATATGAAGAATGATACTCATCTTGTTGTCTTCATTATAAAAAATTAATAATCTTACAAATGCTTTAAATTAATGAAGCATATATAGATGTAGCTAGTATAAACATCTTTTAACCTCTTTTTTGTATTCTGAGTAGGTTCAATACATATCTTTTATTTCAGATTAAAATTTAGTAAATTAGGAAGGTAAACAAAATCTAACAAATCTACAGCATGAATTTATAGTTAGTAACCACACAGCTTACACTTAATAGACAGAATGTTAGAAGCAGCCTCATCTTCAAGAAATTGAAGACCATTTATTTCTGTGCATTTTTTAGGGCCTAATGGGAGAACATCAAATCAAAATTTTGGTTCAAAGATTAGGTATAGGAAGACTTGGGGTTTTTTGACCCACATTTGAGAAAAAAACATTTTATGGTTTCTTGAATGAGGAATCAGAATCTGGTTTTCATTTTTATCTGTATTATGGGGCCTTATTTCCACTATTATATTTTATAGTATTTAAAAAAAATGTGTTTTTTTGCAGATTTTTTAAATGGTGAAAGCTGAGTCAAGTGAAAATACAGCCTGAGGAGTTTGACACTATTAAAACAAATAAACATTGTTTAGAGAATTAATAATGGCATATTAACTACTTAATTAACTATTCCTCACCAACATAAGAATTCAAGAATTAGTTTATTTAGTAAACATAGACATTCATTAAAGTTTTGATAATCAGAAAGTCAAATTTAATTTTCAAGTGACTCTTGGATTTACTGCATTTTGTTTTTTATTAAAGCCCATTTCTCTACAGACTTTAGGGCTTTGCAAAGATAATTCTTTATACCTGTGTATAATCCTTTCAACCAATCACTTAGCCTAGCTGATTTCTGTTGACCATCTTTGGAGTTAATCCATAATTAGCAGCTTGGAAACAAACTGTAAAATATTCCCTCAGTTTCCTCTCATCAAAGGGACTACTTGGCCAGGGGTATGATTAGCTTTAAAATTGTATATTTCTATCTTCAGAGCCTTTATATTATCCATATACCTCCTCTAGAGTTTTTTTTTTTTTTTATCAATGCACAACCCTCAGCAGCTGATGCCATAATACCTTTTGTCTTTCAAATGACGGACAGAATAATAGCTTTTAATTAATGTTAAGGGACCCTTTCCTTTTTTATTTATTCTGGCTTATAGAAAAATATCAGAATAAAATACACATTATATTACTTTCATTATTTTTTCATTAAACCTACTGAAATGTGTAGAAATTTAGGGATGAGGATATTTAGAAGTCAATAAGATGCTAAATGTAACATTTTTTTTTTCCTTTTCAGTATTAAAACTTTAATGCCTATTTATCCAGCAATATCTAAGAAATAATAGAATAAACAATAGCATATATGAGTGAATGGTACAATGTGCCTTGATAGAAAATTTCCTATATGCTTTGAGCATTCCCCTAAACACAAGAATTTTCAACTATAGTGAGAAATCACAAATATAAAATTAATTTCGATAAGTTAGAAATATATAATATCAAGTTAGCACAAAATAAAGGCTAACATCTAATATTTATAAAATGGGAGGTTTATTAGGCTAGACACTCCCCTTATCATGTTCTGACATATCTTTTGCATGCCATTTTGTTAGCCAAAATTATTACTATTTCTAATTAAATTACATGATCTTCCAAAAGAAGAAGCATCATTAAGGTGAACATAAGCCAGTATATTTTTTGTACATTCCAACATACAATTAATGCGGTTTCTTACTAGGCTGACAAAATTTATACATCTGCATGAGAATGGGAAGTAGGACGCAAGCTTCTCTGCTAGATGTTTTAAAACTTTAGTATGGTATACATGAGTGATTGTTGAGATGCTATCAATTTATCTTTTTTGAAATCCATTTTAAAAAGAATTAAGGGGTAGGGTCCAGACATGCAGAGTCTCCCCTATAAAGTAGCTAGCTAAGATTATTACTGGAAAAAATATGAAATTCTGTTGATATATATCAGGGTGATTCTTTTACATTATTATATTCAAACTAACAAAGCCAAAGTACTGCAATGTATTATTATTTAAGGGGCAGAAGAGTTCCTATAATATCTGTTTGAAAATATTTACCATTTGCTCACTTTTTCACCTCATCCTTAATAATATAATAATGCGAAAGTGTATCAGTCTGTCTTTTCTGTCTGTTTGTGCCTTTCAGCAAAACCTACCAAACCAGGTGGACAGAAAGTGCAGAGTTGTAGCAAACCAGGAACGGACATAGGGTAGGTGAAATCATATTAAATTCAGTATTTTTGACTGATTCAAATTAATTAACAAAAAAGCAGTACTCTGCGATTCACAATGAAGTTTTTTTTTCAATCTTTGCTCACGCGAATCCTTCAGATAAAGTATGTGAATAAATTATTTTAAAATCAATATAGATACTTTTTTCCCTTTGTAACTTCAGAATAAATTGTCGATAAAGAGTATTTTGCTATCCTTAAGTTCAAAATTTTACCTTTTCAATGATACCATTTTTTTTCTGTGATATTTTTCCTTCAATTTTTGACTAATTTTCAAACTTTAATAAATTTTTTTTAATTCATGAATGATTTTGAAATAACATAGATTTATAGCTACTCTGTTGCTGAAACGGATTAGATTGCAGACTAATTTACCTTTATTTCTAAATTTTGCTTATGTTCATAAATATCTATAAAATAAGTGAGAAATTACTTCACATCTGTCTGTCGGTCAGTTAGTCCACAGAATCCCTCCTGAATAAGTGACGACAGCGACACTTAAATTTACATTCTAGAGCATGTTCTGCTGGAGTCAAGGTGCTATTCAACTTTCCAGAGTTAATTAGTTCTTAAGATATTTAATTAATAACGAAAATTAGCCACTTTTAAGCCTTATGCCTAGACGTTTTGCAATAACTTCCGATATTTATTACACAACAATTATTTTATACCATTTAAAGACCAGAAAATGATCTCTTAATGCTAATAATTCCATTTTAGGCAAGAAATGTTTTCTCTTTTGTTATTAAGGTTTAAAAATATATTTTAACATAATTTTCTAATGGCATACTTTTTATTCTTATAGAAATGCAATTCAATTCAAATTACTATTTCACAGCTTACGCCATTAAAGTTAATATGAAAATATTGCTTTTCTTTGACCATAAACAACAAAGAGACTTTAAACTTCCGTTCCTGTTGTAGTATATTTACAAGTTTAATATGATTTTTTACAGTGATCCAATGACGTTAGTGAATTATTCTCGATGTTTGTTTAATTTTTCACAGTGAGATATTACAGATACATTAACAAGGGATATCATATTTTGTGAGCTCTTCAACATCTTAGAATTGTCAGAATATCTTTACGATAGGCCGAGATTGATAGTTGGTGTGCCAGTGCTATTATGTAACCTCGATATACCGAGACTGCACAATGGCACATGATTTACAAATTACACACCTGGAGTCCAAACGTCATGGCTTCCACTGTTATGACTGAATATAGGGAGGAAGAGAGTGTTTTAATTCACTGCGGCGATAATACCGAAGGATTTATCATCTCAGTTCAAAAGGTAACAAATCCTTTAAAAAATATCTAATTTGCCAGGCTCAGAGTGAACACTGAAAATGGCAGGCATGCACTTGGAAAAAACCATATTTTTCGCATGGGCAACTATATGTAGGCGTGTTCGTAATGTGCAGCCCATAGCCTCTACAATACGTGCAAATAATGTGAGGTATACAAAAGTATATTAAGCATAGATAAACAGATTTACATAACTATATCAGCATACATGTACAGTACACTCCTGTCAGCCGTCAATTGAAATATTATCGCTTAAATCAGAACTTTTTTACTTTTTCCCTTTCAAAGGAAATGCAACAAACCGACTTTACGATAAGTGAATTAAAAAAAAAGAATAATTCAAATTCTTCGCACGAAGTCGCAGGTAACTTATTAAATAATTATATAAATAATGAAAAGCTATTGTAAAATAGAAGCACCGTACTTTCAAAATAGACATAAGTAAAATAATGGATAAATAAATAAATTCTGTCCATAATCGCAGAGAATATTGTTAGAGTATGAGCTTGCAAACTACTGTATATATGTAGTTTAATACAAATCCTAAAGTACGAATTTTCAAGAGAATTTGTATAAAAAAAAAATTTAAGCAATAACCAATAGAAATCTGTCAAAATGTTTGTCCCATAATAAAATTGAAGCTGTCAGCACATTTCATAAAGTCAGCTTTTATGATTATATGTGTCCATATCTATTCAAATTATTCTTTCCATATCTATTAAAAGCAACATAAATTTCAAAGAAATGCAAGCGATAGGTGGATAATTTATTATACAAATATCAGTTTTGCAAAAGTATTGCCTTTGAGAACTTTAGAGATTAATTCCGTTCTTTTCAAAACATACATTTAACAATCTGAAAGTTAAAGGAATACTTATTGTATTCCAGAGTAAATAAAATTTTGAATTAAAACTAAAATGATTATAAAAAAAAATCAACACAAATTAGTAGCCAGTTAAGTTTCTATTTTTGCATAGATAGAGTGCATTCTACAGGTGGACTGGCTGGAAGTTAATAAGCCTTATAGAAAAGCAGGAGGAAGTGAATTGGTGATTCACATAGAAAAAGCACTTTAAATGTTAGTGCTATGGTAACTGCGGCAGTATTAAAACAGAAAGACAATTTATATGATAGACAACTTCTTATAAACAATTTATTTCAATGAATTAAAATAAAACATAAAAAATAATAATTCACCATTTCATTCTTTCTCCTAAAAAGTTCTGGGAGGAAAAGAAACTCAAGGTATTTTAAAGCTTTATTTAACAGATTAATAAGAACAAAGTACTATCAAACAACAGCCAGAAATACACGAAATACAGTGGGTATGTTGCAACAATTAGTAGAAGTCCTTGAATGCTTTAGATTTGTCTTAGATGTTTAAGATGCAATTGGTGCCAAGAATAGGCATTTTGTCTCAAGTATTTTATTCAATTTTCCAATTAAGATTTTAAAATTAAATTAAATTTTAAATTCTAAAAAGAACAAGAATTTAAGTTAAAGAAATTAAGATTAGTTCCTGTAGTCTTTAGAAACTTTACCTTTGATAAAATCCGCCAAATAGTTGTAAAAATTATGGATTTTGTCTATGAAAAGGATAAACAGGTGCTATGAAAGATATATAGTTATCTAAAAAAAAAAAACGAGTTTTTCACATTGTTTCATATAATTATTTAATGTTTTTCTATTTGAAAATACTAAATTACTTAAATTATTTTTATACATATTTCTTGAAGGTGTTTCGTATCTATAAGTTAAAATTTTCTTAAAGGAAATGTAAGTTTTTTAAAATTGTGCGAGAGATATAGATATAATGTATTTCAAAATTATTAGAAATATACCTACTGTATATATTTTGTTTTGTTTACAGAGAAATACTTTTGTTGTTTTATTAATATTTTATTGAAGTTTTTAAAAGATACGATCTTATCATGAACAAAGTTTGTGGATAGAAACCAGCACAACATTTGATTCATTTGATATATTTATTTATTTTGTCATAGTTGTAATTTCTTGTTTATTAGCAAAAAAACAATGCTTTTAACTGAAGCTTATTATTTGGATTAGTTTATTATAAGTTTTGGAATGCGTTTAATATTAATTTTTATCTTTTTTAAAGTTATAGTTTGTAATATTTTTATAGCTATGGCATTTTGTTTTTCATCATAGATTACTAGCTTTTGTTTTTATTTTTTTTGTAATGCAAGTGTAAAAAAATCATGCCATTCTCTTTTCCCTTCAGATTTTAAAGGTTATTCAGAGAAAGAATTGATAGATGTAGTACTTTGTTGGCCAGAGGAGTTTCATTATGGATTTTTTCTTAAAAAATGCGATGAAAAGTCGGATGGATTGAGAATTTGTAGTACTGAAAGGGTAGAAAAATTTCTTGTTGAAATGCAAAAGATCTCTCATGCTCATGTCACTGCATCATATAGAGATCCTTGGAAAACAATCATCAATGTAGAGAGTTTTGTTCATTCTATCTTGTTTTATTTTAAACTATCTAGACTAACAGTAGCACACTTTATTGCTGAATTTCCAAGAATATATATAGATTAAGTAGATACAGAACAAGAAAGTTTGATATCAATTATTGTATTTATTAAAATTGGATATCTATATATATAAAAAAGAATGATATTTGCATGTATGTGCACTCGATGTTACCTTGTCACTTGAATTTCCAAGGCAATTTATGTTTCAGAAATTTGTGGTCAGCTCCAAGAATGGAACAAAGTCCTAACACATGTATGTGTTTGTCCTTCAATCTTGAATGTTGGCACATAATTCTGTAGTTATTATGATTAATTGCAAATCTTTGAAAGCTTATTTATAATTTGCGTATGTATTGAAAATCACTTTGATTGTTCATGTACTAGCACAATAAAGTGTAGAACATCCGTGGTGCTTTTCAATGAGTAGCAATTACTTTACCGTTCAAACCCAGTACTACTTCTTGAATTTTAACACCTTGAAATTTATTGCAAACTTGATTCATCTTTCAACAACCACAACTGGATGCGAGCTATATTCAATTTCAATTTATCTGAAATTACAGACTATGCTATCAAGATTTACCATTTGATTTACTGAATTCATTTGCATGCTAATGAATATTCACGCTTGTTCATTTTGATCTAAAGCAACATATTACAATAGCATTGAACATTGAAACACAAAACGTTAAAATTTAATTGAGAACTACAAGAATTGCTGTACGCCTACAGCTTGCAGCTTAGCCATGCACTGCAAACATTTCCTTGCATGAACTTCAATCTTTATATTATTTTCAAGTATGAATACAAATTAAATTCTTTCAACCTCATAGTAAAAAAAACTTAATATAAAATAGCATTTCCTCATATAGATATTTAAGGTTTAAACCATGATAAAAATATCAAAAAAATGCACTGCTCTTCAATTTCATCTTATTTAAATATGACACAAATCAATATCTGCATTGTTCTATATATTGTTTCAAAGCTTTTTTCTATCCTTAGATTTAGATTAAAACTTTGTTAACATTGCTGGAGATGGGTATTTCAAACAAATACAATTAATGCTTAAATGACATAAATGTTTTTCTTCCTTTAAAAATCTGTAATATGATGTCTCTTTTCATTCCTCTATCTCTCTCTTTTTGAAATAAAGAGATATCTTCGCTTTTGTGTGGGAAGTTTTTTGTATGATGTGATGAAAAGCGAATAAAAAAATGGAGAAAGCGTTCTTATATGCTGTGCAGGACAAACATAGTTACAGCTAAGAGGTTCTATAATCATTCTGAAGAAGTGACAGACCACTTTTCACAAATTCACTTCTTTGACAGCTCATTATGGCCATTTGAAATTAATCATCAATGATTTATTTTTTAAAATCTTAAAATCATAAACAAAAATAAAGAAAATGAATTAGAATGATAGAAATTCCAAAGCTCTAAATTACTAATTTCCAGAATTTAGCTTAAAATTTCAATGTAGCACCTGCACTCTCTTTCCGGGTCTGATCAGAAACATCTCTGTTACAAAAACAACCTTTGTAGGAGTTGTACCCAAGCATTTTATCAACCATCATACTGGTAGTAAACATTAAAATATTTTATTAACTTTCTTTCTATAGGTCAGATCAAGATTTCAAAGCTTTAAAATTCCCAGAACACATGGATCTTTTGCAAAAACAATAGAATCGGTCCAGTAATTTTTGAGTCTACTCAAAACACACATATGAACATTGCCTTTTATATATATATATTAATTTAAAACCATGGCATTGTTGCAGAGTTATAATCTTGATATTAAAATACATAAAGTTTGTAAGGAACATTGATGCTGTAGTTTAGTTCTTAAAGTTCAGATCATTAAATTACTCCATTTAAACATTGGCTAAATGTATCAGGAAACCAAATTTTTCATCTTTTATTATGAGGAAAAGTTAATTTAAAATTTTGATAATAAGTAGATTTTATATTACTCAGCACTTTGTTTCATTAACTCTTTTTTGTTTTTTTATAGTTTTTAAAATCTGTATATAATTGATATACACTTTGTAAGACATAAATGAAAAAATATCGCAGGATTTATAATTAAAGTTTTCCTAATCAGAAGGCTCTAGAACTGGTTCTATGGCTCCAAGAAAAAAATTTCCTGGTATGTAGTTAAATAATGTCCTTTTAAAAAAACTGGGAAAAATTAAAATTTTCATGAATATGTCACTTTCAAATACTGGAGATTTTTGCAGATATTTTTTAAATAAATCAGGAAAATTCATTTCATTTGCTAAATTATAATTCTCAAATTCATTAGCTCTAGAGCTGGAACGTAGATATTGGCATAGTCTGCCTATTGACAGAATTTTAACTTTTTTCTTTTTTACAGAGTATGCCATGAACCATTCTAGTGAAGTTTTGTTTGGAGCCATAGAACTTTACTAGAACCTTCTGAAGAACAGATTTTATTATAACAAACCTACATAAGTTTTGAAAAAATTGGAAAATAAATTCATGTATTCATATTAATCTAAACTGCAATTTTTTAGATCAGTAACAGAATTAATTCATAAATGAATTTACTTCAAATGCTCTATGATTTATTTGTGTTATTTTTACCTAATCATATTGAATACTTTTATAATTTAAAATTTATGATTGTTCCATAGCAATAATTAAAAGGTATTGTCCCATCAGTTGAAACAGCCAATAATCGAGAGCATTTTTCTGAGATTGGCTATTTTTTTCTTTGGAGCCATAAAATTAAACTTTGTTGAATCACGCATGAATCCATTTTTGGGTAATTTTTTATTACAAAACAAACAAAATAAACACAACAAAATGTTTTTTAACCTCCATTACTAGAATGATTTCTTTGAAGAAAGACACTCTTTAATGCTGCCTCGGAAAAAAAGGGAAGATGCTTGAAATTTTGGTAAGTGTTATAATTTATATGGGCCAGAACAAGAACTTACTTAGTGAATGTTAAACCTAGAACTCTGGAAATAAAATATTTGTTGATGAATGAAATTTCACAATATTATTTATGTAGTAAAAGATCTTCTGAATCTTACTGCAATTATTAGAGATTTCATCATATTACAAATTTTAGTAATGTATTATGAACTTCAATTTCCATCAATTTTTAAAAGAATTTTTTAGTGATCAATTTGCTGGACTTAGTCTGTAGCTTAAATAAATTTGTAGTTATTTAAACAGATTGGCAGTTATTTTTTACCTTTCTATGCTTTTTTAAGTTAATTTTTGTTTAAAATTTGGTAGCTAAGTTTTATTATTCGTCTTGGACATCTGTGTTTCTTCGGCCGTTGTATTACACATAGTCAATCAGCCATAGATCAGCCTTAAGGACAATCTAAATATTATACATTTTGATACTAGGGCTCTGCCCCTCAAATAAATCCCCCCAGGAGGATTGCAGGCGCAATCCTCCGGACTTCTATAAACCACCACTCCTTGCTCGCTACATAGAAGACACTGGGTGTCCTGCACAGTTGATTATAAATCTTTACATATATATATAACTACCTGCTAGCTCACCGACACCATAAAGAATCAGCGATTCTTTTGGGATCACTATGTGAAAACAGCTACTTCACGATTACCGTAAGTTATCCGTTTCTGCTAGTATGAAATTAAATTACATTAATTAATAAAGTAAATTTAATTATTTGAATGCACGAACTCTAAAATTAATTTTTCATCAGTTTCTAATTAAACCTTCTGGTAGCCAGATATATATGTAAATGTTAGAAAGAAATTTGAAAGGTATTTATAATCAAAGATGATTACAGAATCAAAATTATTTTCATCAATCAGAATTTATAACTTCTTAGGATACACTTTTGAGTATTTATTCAAGTTTATTTCAATATAACTCATTCCACTAAATTTTAAGTTTAAAACTGATAAAGATCCTTTTTCAAATCTTAAATAAATTTTTTAAAATAGCTTATACCAAAATTTCAAATATGCCCTCTATACGATGGAATGTAATTCAGAAAGCTTTCCACGTATCATTGCTTATTCCAACAATTATTTGGAATCAAAGGAAAAGATATAGTGTTTTTCCGGTGGAGTCATTGTGTTTTAATCTTCGAATTGATCATCTCTTGTCGATAAGTAGAAAAAATCTTACCTTTTTGGCTAAAAAAGGACATTTTAAAGAAAATATGGTGGCTGATGTATTCCCAACATATTTAAATTCAACCATAATAATTATTTGCTTTGGCCTTTTAATTGAATATAGATGCTTTTTTCTCAAAATCTCCAAAAAATCCTTGCTTTTTTTAACAAAATTTTAAATATACACTCTTTTTTATAAAATATTACCAGAAAAGCTTCCCCACTGTATAGATCCCTATTTCAACAATTATTTAGCAGAAAGAAATAGTGTTTTCCTCAAATGTAGTCATTTGTGTTTTAAATCTCAGAAGAATTCTTGATAGTCTCTTGCAGGTTATAGCATCATGAAAAGTAAAGTGTACTTAAATTTGAAACATTTTAAGCACCTTAAAGTCTTAATTTTGAAAGCAGGTGCCTAAAGTGCTTAATTTTCCCAGAAATACAAAGAAAACATTCTTCTTCAAACCTCAGACGTTGAGATGCGATAACGAAAGCATAGTCATAAAACTTTGTTTGGATGTATCAAGAATGAAACTGATGTAGGAGGAAGGAATCCAGGGTGTGATAGATCAGGGTCATGACACATGTTAAGATAGGCTATAGTCCAGTCAACGAAGGCTCAAATGAGTGGTGGAAAAAACATTAAATCTATAGTTTTAAAATTGTTACATATTTTACGTAAGGACTCCTGATGAGCGTGCTAAAGGCCCCGATCTGAAGGAGCCCCCCCCCCCCCTCCTTCAGGATCGGGGCCTTTTAGTACGCTCATCAGGAGCCCCTTACGAAAATATGTAACAATTTTTAAAACTATACGATTTAATGTTTTTTCCACCCTCATTTTGAGCCTTCGTTGACTGGACTATAAGCCTTATCTTAACATGTGTCGACACCCCTGGATCTATCACACCCTGGATTCCTTCCCCTACATCAGTTTTCATTCTTGATACATCCGATAAACAAAGCTTTATGACTATGCTTTCGATTTATCGCATTCAACGTCTGAGGTTTTGAAGGAAGAATGTTTTCTTTGCATTTCTTGGGAAAATTAAGCACTTTTTAAGCACCTGCTTTCAAAATTAAGCACTTTTAAGGTGCTTAAAAATGGTTTTCAAATTTAAGCACTTTTTAAGCACTTTTCATGATGCTACGCACCCTGCAAGAGACGATCAAGAATTTTCTGAGATTTAAAACACAAATGACTACATTGAGGAAAACACTATTTCTTTCTTGGCTAAATAATTGTTGAAATAAGCATCTATACAGGTGGGGAAGCTTTTCTGTGTAATATTTTATAAAAAAGAGTGCATATTTAAAATTTTGCTTAAAAAAGCAAGGATTTTGGAGATTTTTGAGAAAAAAGCTATCTTATCAATTATAAAAGGCTAAAAGTAAATAATTATTATGGGTTTTAAATTTGAATAGTTAATATGAACATGTTTCAAGCCACTATTTTCTTTAAAATGTCCTTTTTTAGCTAAAAGGTTGCAAGATGGTTTACATCTTTCTACGACAAGAGATGATCAAGAATTTTCTGAGATTTAAAACTCAAATGACTGCACTGAGAAACACACTATATTTTTCTTGACTAAATAATTGTTGAAATAAGTATGTATACAAGTGGGGAAGCTTTTCTGTATAATATTTTATAACAAAGAGTGCATATTTAAAATTTTGGTTAAAAAAGCAACAATTTTGTAAATTTTGAGAAAAAGCTATCTTATCTGCTTTAAAAAGCTAAAAGTAAATAATTATTATGGGTTTTAATTTTGAATAGTTAATTTGAGTATGTTTCAAGCCACTATTTTGTTAACTGTCCTTTTTTAGCTAAAAGCTTGCAAGATGATTTACATCTGTCTACGACAAGAGACGATCAAGGATTTTCTGAGATTTAAAACACAAATGACTTCACTGAGAAAAACACTATATTTTTCTCGACTAAATAATTGTTGGAATAAGCATGTATACATGTGGGAAAGCTTTTCTGAATTACATTCCATTGTATAGAGGGCATATTTGAAATTTTGGTATAAAAAGCTATTTTTAAAAATTTATTTTGAAGATTTGGAAAAGGCTATCTTATCAGTTTTAAACTTAAAATTTTAGTGGAATGAAGTTATGTTGAAATAAACTTTTGAATAAATACTCAAAAGTGTATGCCAAGAAGTTATAAATTTCTGATTGATGAAAATAATTTTGATTCTTAATCATCTTTGGATTATAAATATTACCTTTCAAATTTCTTTCTAACATTTACATATATATCTGTGCTACCAGAAGGTTTTAATTGTAGAAACTGATGAAAAATTAATTTTAGGAGTTCGTGCAATTTCAAATAATTTAAATTTACTTTTATTAATTAATGTACTTATAATTTCCTAATACTAGCAGAAACGGATAACTGTACGGCAATCGTGTGAAGCGAGCTGTTTTCACATAGTGATCCCGAAAGAATCGCTTGATTCTTTGGTGTCGGTGAGCGGAGCGAGCAGGGGGTGTTATATATATATGTAAAGATTTTATAACAACTGTGCTAGGACACCCAGTGTCTTCATGTAGCGAGCGAAGTGAGCAGGGTTTGCGTAGCAAGCCCCGGAGGATTGCGCTGCAATCCTCCTGGGGGTTGGCGAGCTTTAGCGAGCAGGGGGCAGAGCCCCCTAGTATCAAATGTATAATATTTAGATTGTCCAAGGCTGATCTACGGCTGATTGACTATGTAATACAATGGCCGAAGAAACACAGTATGTCCAAGACGAATAATAAAACTTAGCTACCAAATTTTAAACAAAAATTAACTTAAAAAGCAATAGAAAGGTAAAATAAAAAATCAGTCTTTAATCTGGTTTAAGACACACAAATTTTTACTAAGCATACAGACTAAGTCCAGCCAAATTGATCACTAAACAAATTCTTTTAAAAAATTGATGGAAATTGAAGTTCATACACACATTACTAAAATTTGTAATATTGATGAGAATCTCTAATAATTGCAGTAAGATTCAGAAGATCTTTTTACTACATAAATAATATTGTGAAATTTCATTCATCAACAAATATTTTATTTCCAGAGTTCTAGGTTTAACATTCACTTAAGTAAGTTCTTGTTCTGGCTCCATATAAATTATAACACTTAGCCAAAATTTCAAGCATCTTCCCCTTTTTTTTCCGAGGCAGCATTAAAGAGGTCTTTCAAAAGAAATCATTCTAGTAATGGAGGGTTAAAAACATTTTTGTGTTGTTATTTTGCTTTGTTTTGTAATAAAAATCACTCCAAAAATGGATCTGTATGTGATTCAACAAAGTTTAATTTATGGGCTTTCCTCAAAGAAATAGCCAATCTCCAGAAAAATTCTCTCTGGATTATTGGCTGCTGGTTTTCAACTGATGGAGTCAATATACCTTTTAATTATTAAGCTATGGACAATCATAAATTTTAATTATAAAGTATTCAATATGATTAGGTAAAAATAACACAAATAAATCATAGAGCATTTGAAGTAAATTCATTTATGAAATTAATTCTGTTACTGATTCAAAAATTGCATGCTTTAGATTAATATGAATACATGAATTTATTTTCCAATTTTTTCAAAACTCTATGTACAGGTTTGTTATAATTAAAATTCGCCTTTCCAGAAGGCTCTAGTACCAGTTCTATGGCTCCAAACAAAACAAAATTTCACTAGAATGTAGTTCAAGTGGCATACTCTGTAAAAAGAAAAAAAAAGTTAAAATTTTGTCAATAGGTAGCACTATGCCAATATCTACGTTCCAGCTCTAGAGCTATATGAATTTGAGAATTATAATTTTAGCAATGAAATGAATTTTCCTCGATTTATTTAACAAAATATCTGCAAAAATCTCCATAAGTATTTGCAAAGTGACATATTCATGAAAATTTTAATTTTTTCCCCAGTTTTTTAAAAGCGCATTACTTTAACTACATACCAGCGAAATTTTGTTTTCTTGGAGCCATAGAACCAGTTCTAGAGCCTTCTGATTAGGAAAACTTTAATTATAACAATCCTGCATATTTTTTTCATTTTATGTCTTTACAAAGTGTATATCAATTATATACAGATTTTAAAAAACTATAAAAAACACAAAAATGACGAAAATTAATGAAACAAAGTGCTGAGTAATATAAAAATCTACTTATTATCCAAAAATTTTAAATTAACTTTTCCTCATAATAAAACTAGATGAAAAAATTTCGGTTTTTCCGAACATTTTTAGCTACGATGTTTAAATGAAGTAATTTAATGATTCGAACTTTAAGAACTAAACTACAGCATCAATGTTCCTTACTAAACTTTAGGCATTTTTAATATCAAGATTACAACTTGCAACAATGCCAATGGTTTTTAAATTAATATATATATATAAAAGGCAATGTTCATATGTGTGTTTGCTATAGACTCAAAAATTACTGGACCGATTTACGAGCGGTTTTTTGCAAAATGATCCATGTTGTTCGGGGAATTTTTAAAGCTATTGAAATCCTCGATCTGACCATTAGAAAGAAAGTTAGGGGCCTAATAATATTTTAATGTTTGGCTACCGTTGGCGATGGTTGATAAAATGCTTGGCACAACTCCTAAGGCAGGGTTGCTTTTTGTAAACAGAGATGTTTCTCGATGTCACGTAGACCTCGGAAACAGAGGCAGGGTTGCCATATTGAAATTTTTAAGGCTAAATTCTGGAAATTTGGTACTTTTCAGAGCCTTTGGAATTTTCATTTGGCCTTAAATTCATTTTTGGCTTTATTTTTGTTTATGATTTTAAGATTTTTAAAAATAAACTATTGATATGACACTTTTCAAATGGCCCACAATGAGCTGTCAAACGAAGTAGTTCCAGAATAAGAAAGGTTTCTGTCACCTTTCTTCAGAATGTATTAGTCAGAATGCCTCTAGCGGTAACTATGTTTGTCTCTGCACAGCATATAAGAACCGCTTTCTCCATTTTTATTCGTTTCTTTTCATGATCGAATTCTTATACAAAAACTTCCACACAAAAGCGTAAGATATTCTTTTATTTTTCAAAAAGAGAGAGATAGAGGAATGAAAAGAGGACATCATATTACAGATCTTTTTTAAAAAAAGGAAGAAAAACATTTATGTCGGTATTTAAGCATTAATTTCGGTATTGTTTGAAATACCCATCTCCAGCAATTTAACAAAAGTTTTAATCTAAAATCTAAGGGATAGAAAAAAAGCTTTCAGAAACAATAATTAGAACAATGCAGCATATTGAATTTTGGGTGTCAATTATTTAAATAACATCGAAACTAAAGAGCAGTGCATTTTTGATATTTTTTATCATGTTTTGGAAACTCAGCCATCTAGTATGAGTATGAAATCAGTTTTATTTTTATATTAAGGGCTTTTTTTTTACTATGAGTATGAAAGAACTTTTAATTTGTTGTATTCACATTGAAAAATAATATAAAAGATTGAAGTTCACAAGGTAAGAAATGTTGTCGTGCATGCATAGAAGTAAGCTCAAGTGCTGTTGTTAAATTTTGTGAAGTTCCGTAATATTAAATTTTTTAACGTTTTGTAAGTTTCTTAATGTTCAATGCTATTGTGATAATTTTGCTGCTTTAGATCAAAATGAACAACGTGGCAATAGTCGATTATGCATGCAAATGAATCTATTAAATCAAATGGTAAATCTTGATAGCATAGCATTGCATTTCAGTATAAATTGAAATTGAATATAGCTCGCATCCAGTTGTGGTTGTTGAAAGTATGAATCAAGTTTGCACAAATTTCAAGGTGTTAAAATTCAAGAATGAAGTACCTGGGTTTTGAACGGTAAAGTTAAATTGCCACCATTGAAAGCACCACTTGAGCCATTGTTCTCATTGGTTGCTGGTACTATGACACAATCAAAGTATTTTCGAATAACATACGAAATTATAACACGTTTTCAAATGACTTCGCTTGGTGCAACGAATATAATAACTCAGAATTATATGCCAACATTCAAGATTGAAGGACAAATACAACATACAGCAGGATCTTTGTTTCCATTTATGGATGCTGACCACAAATTTCTGCAAATATATTTCATTGGAAATTCAAGTGATCAAGTAAATCGATGCACACACATACAAACACTGCCTTTTTATATATATAGATATCCAATTTTAAATAAATACAATAATTGATATCAAACTTTCAATTGTATTCATTTAATCTATATATATTCTGAAATCTAGCAATAGCAAAGCATTGCTGGGTTCAGATAGTTTAAAATAAAACAAGATAGAATGAACAAAATTTCTTACATTGATGATTGTTTTTCCATGATCTTCATATGATGCAGGTGACAGATGAGCATGAGAGATCTTTTGCATTTCAACAAGAAATTTTTCAAATTCTTTCAGCATTTCATAAATTCTCAATCCATCCGACTTTTCATCGCATTTTTTTAAGAAAAAATCCCATAATGAAACCCTCTGGGCTAAATCAGGAAGTACTACATCTATCAATTCTTTCTCTGAATAACCTTTTAAAATCTGAAGGGAAAAAGAGAAATTATACGATTTTTTTACACTTGCATTAATAAAAAAAATAAACAAAAGCTTAGCAATCTATGATGAAAAACAAAAATGCCATATAAAAATATTAAGCAAACTATAACTTTTAAAAAGAGCAAAATTAATATTAAACGCATTCCAAACTTATAATAAAACTAATCCAAATAATAAGCTTCAGTTAAAAGCATTGTTTTTTAAGTTAATAAACAAGAAATTACAACTACATGCATGCACAATAAACATATCAAATGAATCAAATGTTATGTGCTGTTTCTATTCCACAAACTTTGTTCATGATATGATCGTATTTTAAAAACTTCTATTAAATATTAATAAAACAACAAAAGTATTTCTCAAACAAAAACAAAAATATATACAGTAGGTATATTTAACAATTTTGAAACACATTATAATCTATATCTCTGCACAATTTTTAAAAAAAAACTAAGATTTCCTTAAGAAAATTTGCAGTCCATAGATAATGAAACACCTTTCAAGAAATATGCATAAAAAATAATTTAAGTAATTTAGTATTTTCAAATAGAAAATCATTAAATAATTATATGAAACAATGTGAAAACTCGTTTTTTTTTTAGATAACTATATCTTTCATAGCAATTCCGCCATCCTTTTCATAGACAAAATCCATAATTTTTCAGCAACTATTTGGATGATTTACTTCAAAGGTAAAAGTTTTAAAGACTACAGAAATCTGCCAATTTAATTTTTAATTCTAAATTCAATTTTTTTAGAATTTAAAATTCAATTTAATTTTAAATTCTTGTACTGAAAATGCTGAATAAAATACTTTTGAGACAAAATGTACTATTTTGCACCACTGTATCTTTAAACATCTAAGACAAATCTAAAGCATTCAAGGACTCTTACTAATTGTTAAATATACCTACTGTATTTTATTTCGGTTGTTGTTTGAGAAATACTTTTGTTGTTTTATTAATTGTTAATGGAAGTTTTTAAAATACTCCTTTGCTTCTTCTTTCCTCCCAGAACTTTAGGGAGGAAAGAATGAAATATAATTTGCTATTTTTATGTTTTGCTTTAATTATTGAAATAAATTGTTTATAAGTAGTTGTCTAATATAGTAAATTGTTTTTCGTTTTTTTAACATTTCTGCTGCAGTTACCATAGCACTAACATTAAAGTGTTTATGTGAATCAATTCACTTTCCTCTCCTGCTTTTTCTATAAGGTTTTCAATCAGCCAGTCCACCTGTAGAATGCACCTATCTATGCAAAAATAGAAACTTAACTCACACACTGTGTTGATTTTTTTTATAATTATCTAGTTTTTAATTCAAAATTTTATTTACTCTTGGAATACAATAAGTATTCTTTTAATCAGATTGTTAATGTATGTTTTTGAAAAGAACGGAATTAACTTAAAGTTTCAAAGGCAATACTTTTTGTAAAACTGATATTTTGTATAATAATTATCTGACCTATCGTTGTATTTCGGAAATTTTGTTGTTTTTTTAATAGATATGAAATAGTCATTTGAATAGATACAGACACATATAATCATAAAAGTTGACTTTATGAAATAAAGGATAAAGCCATCTTTATTATGGAACAAACATTTGACAGATTTCTTATTGGTTATTGCTTAAATTTTTTTTTTATACAAATTCTCTCTTGAAAATTGTACTTAGGATTTGTATTAAACTACATGTATATACAGAACAGCAAGCTCATACCTAACAATATTTCCTGCGATTATGGACAGAATTATTTATTTATCCATTATTTTTACTTATGCTCATTTTTGAAAGTACGGTGCTTCTATTTTACAATAGCTTTTCATTATTTATATAATTACTAGCTGTTACCCGCGACTTCGTGCGTGAAGAATTTGAATTATTCTTTTTTTTTAATTCACGAATGTAAATGTTTTGTTGCATTTTGAAAGGGGAAAGTAAAAGTTCTGACGGTTGATAATACTTAATTGGACGGCTGACAGGAGTGTACTGTACATGTATGCTGATATAGTTATGTAAATTGTTTATCTATGCTAATATACTTTTGTATACCACATTATTTGCACGGTTGTAGAGGTTGCGTGGGCTGCACACACATGAACACGCCACATATAGTTGCCCATGCGAAAAATATGGTTTTTCCAAGTGTACGCCTGCCATTTTCAGTGTCTGGCCCTGAGCCTGGCAAATGATATTTTTAAAGGGATTTGTTACCTTTTGAACTGAGATGATAAATCCTTCGGTATTATCGGAAGGCATGGAATTAAAACACTCTCTTCTCCCTATATCAGTCATAACAGTAGCTTTCATGACGTTTGGACCTAGGTGTGTAATTTGTAACCATGTGCCATTGTGCAGTCTCGGTATATCGAGGTTACATATTAGTAGTACTGGCACACCAACTATCAATCTCGGCTCATCGGAAGATGCCCTGACAATTCTAAGATGTTGAAGAGCTCTACAAAATATGATGTCCCTTGTTAATGTATTCTGTAATATCTCACTGTGAAAATTAAACAAAACATCGAGAGAATAATTCACTAACGTCATTGGATCACTGTGTAACCATATTAAAATCCGTAAATGCTACCACAACAGGAAACCGGAAGTTTAAAGTCTCCTTTGTTGTTTATGGTCAAAGAAAGCAATATTTTCTTATATTAACTTTAACACTGGCAAAAGCTGTGCGTGAAACAGTAATTTGAATTGAATTTATTTCTATAAGAATAAAAAGTATTGTTAGAAATTACGTTAAAAATATATTTTTAAACCTTAATAACAAAAAGAGAAAACATTTCGTCGCAATGGAATTAATAGCATTAAAGAGATCATTTTCTGGTCTTTAAAATGGCATAAAAATAATTGTTGTGTAATAAATATCGGAAGTTATTGGCAAAAAACGTCTAGGCATAAGGCTTAAAAGCGGCTAATTTTCGTTATTTAATTAAATATCTTAAGAACTAATTAACTCTGAAAGTTGAATAGCACCTTTGACCTACAGAAATATGCTCTAGAATGTCGTGTGTAAATTTCATGTCGCTGTCGTTCACCATTCAGGAGGAGTTCTTGTGACCAACCGACCGACCGACAGACAGATGCATGTAATTTCTGCCTTATTTTATAGATATTTATGAACATAAGCAAAATTTTCAGAAATAAAGGTAAATTAGTTCAAAATCTAACCGTTTCCTAGCAACAGAGTAGCTATAAATTTGCGTTATTTCAAAATCGTCTGCGTAATTAAAAATTATTAAAGTTTGAAAAATGAATAAAAATTGAAGGAAAAATATCACAGAAAAAAAAATTGGTATCATTGAAAAGGTAAAATTTTGAACTTTAAGATGGTATAAAAATAATTTTTATCGGACAATTTGTTTCGAAGTTACAGCGGGAAAAAGGATCACGTGATAGTTGATTTTAAAAATAATTTATTCCACATGTTTTCGCATTCCTGAAGGATCATGTGACAGTTGATTGAAAAAAAAAAAACTTCATTGTGAATCGCAGAGTTAATGGGCTTTCTTTGTTAATTAATTTGAATCCGTAGTCAAAAATAATTAATTTAACATGATTTCACCTACCCTATGTCCGTTCCTGGGTTTCAAGCTACAACTCTGCCAATTTTCATCCAATTCGGTTTGGTAGTTTTGCCGTGAAAGCGTAACAAACAGACAGAAAGACAGACTGACACACTTTCGCATTTATTATATTATTAAGGATGAGGTGAAAAATATAACAAAAATATTTCTCAAAATGACAGTACAGAGAAATCTCGTCCCTACATAATAATACACAGGTACTTGGCTTAATAGTTTTGAATATAATAATGTAAAATAATTGACATATATCAACAGAATTTCATATTTTTTTCCAGTAATAATCTTATTACGATAGGGGAGACTTGGGATGTTTGACCCACTCCCTTTAATTTTTTTTTAAAAACTGATTTCAAAGATAAATACCAGATAGCATCTCAATAATCATCAGCTGCATACCATACTAAAGTTTTAAAACATTTGCAGAGAAGCTATGTCCTGTTTCCCATTTCTTGCGTAGACAAGTAAATTTTTGGTTTTTCATTTGTAAGAAACTGCATTAATTGTATGTTAAATGTACAAAAATATATTGGCTTATAAGTCTACCTTAAATGATGCTTTGGAAGACTATGCACTTAATTAGAAATAGTAATAATTTTTGCATTTTTAATAAAATGGCTGCAAAGATATGTTTGACCAATATTAAGTATGGGAGGTTCAGCCCAGGTCAAACCTCCCCATTTTATAAATATGAAGGGCTAACACTTTTATTTTAAAGTTAACTCTCACATATTACATATTTCTAACTTAATTTAAAATTAATTTTTATATTTGCAAGATTTCTATCATAGTTGGAAAATTCTGTGCCTAGAATGCTCAAAGCATATAAAATTTTCATCAAGGCAATATTGTACCATTCATATATGCTATTGTTTATTCTATTATTTCTTAGATATTGTTGGACAAATAGGTATTAAAGTCTTTAACATTGAAAAGGAAAAAAAAAAATGTTACATTTAGCATTCATTGAATTTCTAAATATCTCCTCATCCCTGGGCCTCATTAACATTTCAGTAGGTTTAATGAAAAAATAATGAAGGTAATAAGCAATGTCTTTTATTTATTCTGATGCCATTTTTCTATAAGTCAGAATAAAATAAAAAAGGAAAGGTATCCCCAACATTAATTAAAGCTGCTATTCTGTCCGTCATTTAAAAAGACAAAGGCATTATGGCATCAGCTGCTGAGGGTTGTATTGATAAAAAAAAAAAAAAAACTCTAGGAGGAGGTATATGGATAAATATAAAGGCTCTGAAGATAGAAATATACAATTTAAAGCTAATCATGTCTCCCGTCAAGTAGTCCCTGATATAGGGGAAACTGAGGAATATTTACAGCTTGCTTCCAAGTTACATTATGGATTAACTCCAAAGATGGTCAACAAAGAAATCAGCTAGCTATGACTGGTTGAAAGGATTTATACACAGGCATAAAGAATTATCTTTGCAAAGCCCTGAAGTCTGGGTAGAGAAATGGGCTTTAATAAAACAAATGCAGTAAATCCAAGAGTCACTTTGAAAATTAAATTTGACTTTTCTGATTATCAAAACTTTTACTGAATGCAGTTCATATGCTTTTGACGAAATAAACTAATTCTGAATTTATGTTAAAAAGAGGAATAGCTAATTAAGTAGTTAATATGCCATTATTAATTTCTAAACAATGTTTTATTTTGTTTTTAATAGGTGGGTCAAACCTCCCTGGTTGTGGATGTTTGACTCAGTTTTCACTATTTGGGAAAATCTTTATAAAAAATGTTATTTTAAATATCTTATAAATTATAATAGTGTGGAAATATGCCCCATAATATGAGTTATAAAATGGCGAAAAAACTAGATTTCTATCTTATTTTTTAAGAAACTGAGAAACGTTTTTTTTTTCAAATGTGGGTCAAAACCCCAAGTCTTCCCTACTCTAATTTTGAAACCAAAATTTTTTGATTTGATGTTCTTCTCATTAGCCCTAAAATGCACAGAAATAAATGTCCTCAATTTCTGAAGATGAGGCTGCTTCTAACATTCTGTCTATTGGCAAGCTGTGTGGTTACTAACTATAAATTCATGCTGTAGATTTTAAAACAGATTTTAATACCTTCCAATTTACTTTAAATTTTAATCTGAAATAAAAGATATGTATTAACTCCTACTCAGAATACAAAAAAGAGGGGTGTTAAAAGATAAGTTTACACAGCTACATCTATATGCTTCATTAATTTAAAGCATTTAGGTATTTTATTAATTTTTTTATAATTTAAAGACAACAAGATGAGTATCATTCTTCATATTGTTAGATGCAAAATTTATGCAGTATGAAACTGAATCAATCAGTACAGAAAGTATTCAAATATTGTCTTGGAAGTGCTTTTATTGTTAATATTGGCTTTTAAAATGTTTTAAAAGCCAATATTTTAAATATGCTAAATGTTTGTAAAGCATTATCAAATGTAAGTTATAAAACCATTTTAGACAGATTAAATAGAAAATTTTACCTTTGTGAAATTTTTACAATTTTAATAATTATTAATATAATAGCCCAGATCTCTCGGTAATGCTCTGACATCACCAACAATAAAACTCAAGCCATAGCACTGTGAGATGTTAAACAGCATTATTTCATTGTTAGAGAACCTAAATTTCAGTCATTTTAAATTTAAAAGAGTAATTGTCATTCTAATTTCAAATTTAATAGCTCCGAGATAGTGAAATAAAATTTTCTATCGATTGATATAAAATGTATCTCACTATGATCAATAGTTCACGAGAAATTTTAAATTATATTAATCATATATTTGAAATTAATTTCCGATTTTTAATAGAAAGTAGTAAGTTACGTCAGTGTTATATCATGCGCGTGATATAGTTTGGACGCCATTATGCATCTAATTATTTTGTGCAATCGTGATGATATAATTTGATAATATTTTTCGGCAATATTAAAATTTACACAAAGACATCTGAAGTGCAAGGAAAATTGTTAAAGAACGAAATATACTTCACACTGAATGTTGTTTACCAAGAGGTTTTTGAATAAAGAAATATGTAAATAAAAAAAAATTTCCTATCATAAAACATATATTTATTTTATTTGTTTTCAATCTATGTTAAACATTTCTCTCGCATATATATATATATTTAAACACGTAGATTTGACGGGAATTCTCTCCAATGAAGAGTCCATTTGCACCCGTCATACCATGACGGGTGATTTTCTAGTATTCAATAAAATCTGACTAATGAGTATCCAAAAAAAAATCGATGAATCTATTTTAATAAGATTTATGTGCTACATTGCTAAATAGACAAAATTATGGCTAAAAAAAAACTAAATGATAAATTTGTTGCTAATACTATTTTTGCACTATTTTCCGTAGCCAGTAATTTTAAAAATGGCAGTGAAATCTTATACCTCTTTCAATCTTGACTTTCTTCTTGCAGATAATATTGCATTTGCTTGGCTAGTAGACAGCAGTTGAGGTGATTTCTCTAAAGTACCTTCAGCTTCAAACCGAACAGGTGCTTGAGGAAATGAATTAGTGCCATTTTGACTGTTATTCTGTCCTCCAGAACTGCTCAAAACAGATGATGCTAAAGAACTACTTGAATTTTCATCTGCTTAATAAAAGAAACATGAATTTAAAAACATAATTTCACTACATATGTCATAAATATATGTGTCTCAATGCACATTGGAGAGCACATATCATAACAAATTAGCAATATGATATAAGAGCATTATGGGCAATGCCTTATTATAGCAGCCCTTCAGCTTACTCGATGAACTTCGGATTACGCCAAGCAGATCGCAGCTATGATTTCACTATGTTGACATTTTGGCGAGATTTGGCAGTTGCTTACAGGGGCTACTATAATAAGGAAGTACCTTATGTTTTAACACTTTGGTTTCTGAAGCAGTAAGAAATATCCAATCGTGGCGATTGGGTGGCAAAAAAGTTATAAACATCTATAAGTACCCAGAAGTATAGGGAGTAGAAAAAATTTGAAAATTTTATTACAAAACTAGCTAGCTTTCCCAGGCACTATTGTTTTTTTTTTATAATTCCTAGTTTTAGGTAGTTAAATCGAAATAAAATTTAGATTGCCCGCAAGAAGTAGGGGGCAACCACCTGCCCCCAACTCACCACCACTGGAAATATCAGTGTCTTAGAAGGTATTATGCTTTATTAAATGCTTATAAAAGGATTTCAGTAAGGTCAATGATAATAATAAAGATTGCTACAAAAATTAAATTGTTAATAGAGGCAACCATTTCAATGAAATATGAATTGAGAACAAAGAAATACTGTTCAGTAAATGATGTTGACTTCTTAAAAATCAAAATCTACAAGAGGGGACTCAAAAGAAAATGGAATTGTAAACTTTGTTTGAGTTTTAACTTTACGTAAAATGACAGACTAATTCTACATAGATCTAAGTATTCTTTTAAGAATTAAATGGTAAATTTCCTTTAATAACAGACAAGGCAAAAATTAAAATATTATTAAAATCAATAATAAGCAAAATGCTACCTTTAAAATATAAGAACTATATTTTAAGTTATAAAAGGCAGAGGAAAAAGAAATATGAACCTTGAGTGCTGACATCTTCCCCGTCTTGCATACTTCCATGACTTGGGTTCAAACGATAATGACGGGATAAACCACCTTTTCCTATGTAAGCTTTTGGACACTTTTGACAAGCATAATTCCGCTGCTTAGATGTAGTAACACCTTTAAAAAGAAAACTTTTATATATTACACTGTACAACTATATGTAAATACTATTAAATAATATTATATACAGTAGGGAGGGCCGAAAAAGTCGAAGTTTCTTAGATCTTTTTGCGGTAGTGCAGAAAAGTTGCGAACTCCCATCATTCAAAAGTGTGCAAAATTTTATAACTCTGACTTGATAACTAAAAATGGTCAAAATTCAAACTCTGATGAACTAAAAATGGTCAAAATTCAAAAATTAATAGAAAATCACAGATTTTGTTGATCGGTTTGTGGTAGTGCTTAAAAGTTACTCTTTATTAACAACAACAAGACCTTTACAAAATTTTAGAATTATAGGTTAATATCTTTTGCCGTCTAAACGGCGCTGAATTTTGGAAATTAAAGACGAATTTTTAAATAAATTCACATTTTACTTATATCATTATAATGTGAATAGAAAATTGATTCAACCTTTGAAAAGTAGAAAATTACAAAAGCACTATTTTTTGTAATCTTTTTTGGATTCAAATTGTGACATTTGTTTTCTGGATTCTAGTGTAGCTTTGATAAATCCATTCCTCTTCTGCGGTCCAACTCTTTTTCTGGAGGCTTCAGTGACGAGTTTCACAATTCACTCAACTTCTTGTGTGTGTGAAGGAAATTTAACTCTTTAATTTCAAGAAGACTTTTTTTCTTTTAGCTCCTTTAAAATCGGGACTTTTTTAGAGGAAACAACAGGAATTGGATTCTCCCGACCTGAGTGGTCATTTTTCCCACCCCCTGCTATAACCTTCCCTTAAGGCGCACGGAAATGGGCTGTGGTTTGCAAGGATCAAGTTGGCTTATCTCCTAAGCGATTTCAGAACCTCATCGCCCTTCAAAAGAAGGCAACTGCCTCAGACTGCCCTTCGTTGCTGTTAAGGAGAAATTCCTAGACCAACGAGGACCACCTCGCTCGGTATGAGAGGGTTAATAAAGTCCCTGCCATACATTGGCACATCGTCCTGTATCATCTTCAGAAGTTCATGAGAACTGATATGTCTGAGAACTGTAGGCGGTGTGACATTACAAGCTTGCCAGTCAATGAGATCTATGTAGTCTGTAGCTCGAAAGTTAACACAGGAATAACGAATCTATGGACACAATTACCATCTGGGCCAATTTCCCTTGCCTTGATAATTTGCCGAGCTACACGGGTTCTAATATGGCATCTCTCATCAGTTAACATATCCAAAAGCATGTTTTCTGGAGCCGCAAAGTAAGTGCTGTGAGAAATAACTCGTTTAATTATATCACGATACTTCTTAGGCAAGTATCAAGATGAGCTGATGAAATGCCACAAGTGTCTAGCACCATCCTTTATAGAATGATGAACCTTAATTCGGAACCATGAGGGTGCGTAAACTCTTAGAATGAATACAACAGTTGATATATAAAGCCTCAATATTCAATTTGCAGTTGATAGCCAGCGGGCCAAATTCAACGTGCCCGGTTGACGCTTCGATAGATCTGAAGAACCAATGCCGTAACTAATGGCTGTGCAAATGTCTAATAAATATTTCTGATCACAACTTAGGTTGGTGGAATCAATGCCTGGCAAGTCACATTAAATACTATCAAAAGCAACAAGTGGCAGCTTCTCGCATGCTTTCAGGTTTCATCCAATGTCTCCGGTGTAAGACAAGGGACCAGAAAACTTGCGTTCATATAGCTGTCCTAATGGCAACTCGTTGAAATGAAATAAGCAGATAATCCATTGGATTGGTTGATGAAGTTTCAATTCATGCCTGTGGATTACACCATTAAACACTGCAGTGTTCACGACTGTGCTTTACATCCCAGAAAAATAAGGTTGCTAAAATCATCCAATAGTTCATTGGTTACATATTCATAAATGCTGAAATTGGCCCAGAAGGAAATTGTGTTTATAGATTAGTTATTCCTGCTGTTAACTTTGGAGCTACAGACTACATAGATCTCATTGACTGGCAAGCTTTTTATGTCACACCGCCTCCAGTTCTCATGAACTTCTGAAGATGATACAGGACGAAGTGCCAATGAACGGCTGGGACTTTATTAAATTTCCTTCACATACGCAAGCAGTTGAGAGAATTGTAAAACTCATCACTGAAGCCTCCAGAAAAAGAGTTGGACCGCAGAACAGGGATGGGAACAGGGATTTATCAGAGCTACACTAGAATCCAGAAAACAAATGTCACAATTTGAGTCCAAAAAAGGCTACAAAAAATAGTGCTTTTGTAATTTTTTTGTTTCAAAAGTTGAATAAAGTTTCTATTCACTTGGGGTAAGTAAAACGTGTATTTATTTACAAATTTGCCTTAAATTTCCAAAATTCAGCGCTGTTGAGGCAACAGAAGATATTAACCTATAATTCTAAAATTTTGTAAAGGTGTTGATGTTAATAAAAATGATTTAAGCACTACCACAAACCAATCAACAAAATCTTTGGTCAAAATTCAAAAATTAATAAAAAATCATTTTTAGTCCAATTTTCTCAACTTTCTGCCCACTAAGGCGACAGAAGATATTAATTCAGAGTTATAAGATTTTGCACACTTTTTAATGATGGGAATTCGCAACTTTTCCATACTACTGCAAAATGATCTAAGGTACTTCAACTTTTTTGGCCCGCCCTAATATATAGGGTTTCCTTGACTTGCAACCGAGTTCAGTTCCGAATGACAGCTCATAAGTCATATTCATATTTTTCAACTATTTTCATTCAAATGGGTTATAAGAATGGGATGTAAAACACAAAGAATTTTATCTTGTACATATCATTATTGTGCATAATGTAAAAAATACTCTGTTGTATGTAATATGAACAAAAGTACAGCCTGAAATTATGTTTTATTTACAAATTTTGAATTTATTTTTTGTGGTCATAAGTCACTTACGTTGAAAGTCGAAGAGAAGGTGCATACTGAAAAAGAAATTCTCAACCTAAAAATATTTATAAATATTACATATCATCAAATGAGATAGTATGCTTCATAAAGATGATAGAAATTGAAATATTCCATTTTGAACGAGCATTTATTACTTGACCAATGGGCTAATTTTTAGAATTGTGTTTCTAAATGCAACTAGAGTACACATAATTCTAAATTATAATTATTTTATTTCCATTTTCCATTCATTATTGGGAATTTCCATACTTCTGCAATATCCATTAAAATTACTTTCAAGATTCAACTGCGATTTTAGAACAAGAGCAAAAAAATTTGCATCTCCATCATAGATGTCAAAAATGGATGGATTCCTACTGGTAAGTCCTGGGAAAAACCTGAATGTAATGTATCATTAAGTCTAATTTGCTGAATTACACATTTTCAAAAAAGAATCTCGCAATGGAGTCTTGCTATGAGCAATTTTTTATCTAAAATTTAATTGGTTTTTAATTTGATTTTTGTAAATGTATTCATCAAAAGCAGGAACTTATTTTGCTGAATTAGTGTTTTTGCTAATTATTTTTCCGAAGACTTTCAATTCTCATGAGGGGTAAGTTTTGGACAAAAGTCAGGCCCCTTACAGAAAAAAATCCCGGTTATGAATCCCTGCCTACATGTGAACCTTGATGAATTCTGCAGGCCACATTCATTTCTTTCATTTTCCCCTTTTTACTACGAGCCTTGAGGAATTAGTTTTTTCACTGATTTTAAAACTTTGTGCTTTCATTTGTTTTTTTGGGTGCAGCGGTACTTTGAGCACTCTAAATACAAAATTCTTTAATAGCTTTTGTTTGATCATTTTCTTTCACTTTATGGTTTTACTATGTTTCTAAATGTGTATGCTATAATATATAATTTCATACAAAAAATGGTTCTGGGCAAAAGTTCAAATCATGCCAATAAAAGAATAGAATTCAAAACAAAAATACTTCTTGCTTCTGGTTAATTTCAAAAAAGTAGGAAGGAATGTGATTTGAAGACTAAATACGAAGACTGACTAGAATATAATTCAAGCAATAACCAGCTGCATTTAGTAAAAGACTTTTTTCATATTTGCAATTTTTTTTTTCTTCTGTAAAACACAAATTTAAGTCATAAACTCTTATTCCAGTTATGAAGCAGAAAGAGGGGGAGGGGAGCTTCTTTCCTGGATTGTAGAAAGATTAATTTAGTGGTTTGCATAATTCAGAAAATCCTATTATCTAGAAATTAAGACAAAGGCCCAAAAAATTACCTTACAAACCAGAAATATTAAATCTTAAATACAGTAATTGAACATTTGGTTGAAATCTAGAAGTTGGTACACACTCTTAAAATGTCACCAAATCTAATACAAGTATTACTTTCATTAGCTTTGGCAACCTGGCACCAATGAAGTACAGCGGTCAAGTTATTGCTGTGGCGATTTGGCAGCATTTTAAGAGTGTGTACTAACTTCTAGATTTCAACCAAACATTTCTGAAGACATTCAAAAGTACATTACAGGCTTTGTGCATTTAACTATTAAGTAAAAATTGTACATAGAAAGCAATAATTTAAAACACTCATTTATGCTACATAAGAATATATCTACAAAAGAGTTAGTAAACCTGCAGCAATTTTCCTTTCAAAAAAATTTTATGAGCCCCAAACAATTCTCATCTCTAGATATAACTTTTATAACAAAATTTCAGGTAAAGTGTTAAAAATTATCTCTCAAAAGGGCAGGAGAAAAAAAAGTCTCATAATCATCTTTGGAATCATGCCAAAACTAATCTCTACAATTTTCTTTTTCACTGTCTGACTATACTAATGTCTGCTTTTAAAACAAGGATTTTAGGTAAGGAATGGGAAAGTGCTTCCTTACCTTTTCAAGTAACTGGAAAGACAAGGTCTGAGGCTCATTTAGATTGCATATAGAGTTCTTAGAGTATACCAGTGGTTTAGTTGCAAAATTAGCAGTGCCGGAACGCTATAAACTAAGGTGAAGAAAAGAAGGTTTCTACAATTTGCTCTTGCTTATTTTTTGTTAAAAGAAGGAGTATGGGAATGTCATTCCGGCTCCACTACGCCCGATCATTACCATGTCCCATCATTAGTAATAAACTCATCAATTATGCAAGTCATGACATAATAAGATATAGGAGTGTGACTATATACAGAAAGATTTAGGAAACAACATATAATGCCAAAAGTGAAATAAAAAAATGGCTTGGTACACCACATTTACCTGCTGATAAGCAAAAATTAAAAAAAAAATAAATAAATAAAAAAAAAAAACATATGGTATATCTGCAACACCCACCAGGAAAAGATTTACAGTAGTTTTTAAAAATTAATCTAAAAAATCTAATTACAGTAAACTCTCGATTATCCGGCATTCAAGTATCCGGAAAGCTCAACTAACCGGAAAAATTAGAAAATGAGTTTTTCTAAAAGTTTTACATCTGCGTGCCAAAATTTAGCGCGCGCTCTGCTTCATTCATGCGGACAATTTATTTCTGGAATGCAACGTTTGTTCCGCATGGAGGGGCGTAAAAGGAAAAAAAATAGCAATATACAGTACTGTGACGTCCACAGACTTGCTTTATCGGGGGTTCAAAAACAAAAGTGAGAACCAAAAAAAATAATAATAATAATAATAAAGGTCCTTACCTTTCGCCGAAAAACAAGACCTAAAAACGAAATCGGCAAAAAAAAAGGTTAAGGGACAGAATCGATAAAAAAATAAGCTCATGGGGGGTTACTCCAGATTAGTAAGTCTCTTTCTTTTCCTTTATTTATTTACCCTCCAAATACCGGCAGATGTTGATTCCGATTACGTAATATCACGTGCGGGAGAATTGGAGGTCCGCGTATTGCGCAATAACCCTTGCGATCTTCTAAAAGATAATTAGTTTTGATATTCAATCTGGGATTTGTTTATGATCACTTAAAAGAGTTTTAGAGCTTTCTGAGTAAAATATTTTTCAGTTTCGTCGGTTATTTTTATATGTTTATATTTTTACAATCTATATATTTACAGTAAAAATTCGGCTAGAGATCATATATATATATATTTTTAAATCATCAATGTTAAATTAAAATCTTCATAATATATTATGTAAATACAATGTTATGGAATATATCGAAGTATTCTTAAAAATTATATTTAATGCACATTTCAAAATGACAAAAGCAAATTATTTGGCTGACAAAATCTTTTAAAAAAATAAAAAAAGGCTACAATCTCCCCCCCCCCCCCTTTTTCCCGTCGCACTTGACTATTCGGACATTTCAGGTATCCAGAAATCAGAGTTTCCCGAGCAGGCCGGTTAGTTAAGCTTTTACTGTATTACATTGAGTACTTTCTTTAGAAGAGTTTATAATTCAACAAAAAGAACAGAATCTAGTTATAAAAGCCAATGTTTGTGTATGTGTGCGATGTCCAGATGAATCTATAGCCTTTATAGCCACGAAATTTAGCACATAGGTAGTCGTAATGGTGACTCAATGTACCTCAAAGCCAGAATTTTAAAATTAATCTAGAAATTTTTTTATTTAATATTTTGTGTGGTTTTGAGTCATTTTTGGCACATTTACAGCTGTATTTATCTTTTCTAATGATAGTTGAAAAACAATCAATGCACCATCGGATAGAAGAAACAATTTTTGTTCTAATAAAGTTTGTTTTGAATTTTTAACATAATTTATTGAATTTTGAGAAATTTTTAAATAATAGTCATTTTTCATTTATATTTTTAACTTTCAAATCTTATTTCCTTGCATCCTACTTTCTAATAACGTTATCATTTTCAATTTTTTTAGGTATAAACTGGAATATTTATCCCTGTCTTAAAACAAGAATGATTAAAATATCTTTTTTTTCCGATTTTCTATGAATTTTTTTATTGATCAGTTCAAAACATTTTCTCTCGTATATCTGAATTGAAGAAGCTTTCATCCGACCCAAGGTTACTCCGAGTTCCCAGAATGCATTTCAACTATCCGATTGGCTGGCGGTATCAAGCAACAGTCAACTCATACTTTCGATCATTTTATTGCGTCAACTAATCTAAATTACTTCATTTTACTGATCCAAGAATCATTTCTTTTATTTGTTTTATACATTTGATAGTCATGCATATATGCTGATATCTTTAGTTAAAAGAAAGTTCCTGCGTGTACTTTAACTAAAAATCGAGGGTGAAATCAATAATATATATATATATATATAAAAATGTTTTGATTTTGTTTTCAAAACTTTGGGCTTTTTTATTTTGTTGAAGTCTTTATGCCACAGGCAACGCAGTGCGCATACTGCTAGTAATGTATATGAAATAAAACTCTAATCATATTGCAAGTAAAATATTTACAAAAAAATATGAAATAAATTTTAATAAGAACAAAACTAATTTATCGAATATTAGATGAAAGAAACTAAAATTCATTATTTTTATCATTTTTTAGGTGTAATAAATAATTTCTCTGTATCATGGTCTACAAACTAAGAACTCGTTATTTTAAAGAATGAGAAAAATACATACAATTTGATAATAAGAATTAATTATAAAAAAAATTTTAATTAATATGGCATTAAAGAAATCTTTTAAGTGATGCTATTTCTTAGCATTACATATTTATTTTGCACAATAAAGTATGGTCATTACTTTTTGTAATAAAATTAAAGAAGAATTATTATAATTCTTCTTTGGAAGAGTTTATCATAATTCAATACAAAGGACAGAATAACATATATGAAATAATACTCTAATCATATTGTGAGTAAAATATTTACATAAAAATATTAAATAAAGTGAAAATATACAATAAACATGGTCAAATTTTACTCTTAACTATCATCAATAATTCTCACTATTAAACAGTAATAGCTAGGATTATCATGTAAAATAAGGATAATCAAATAAAAAAGAATAAAAAATATGAATATACCTGGCGGCAACCCTTCTTCTTTACTTCCAGATTTTCCTGTTTCTTCCTCACTTACGTGGTAATCCGAGTAGCCCCCATCAGAGTCGTAAACATCTTCATCAAAGTCAAGATGGTGAATCCGCTTATAATCCTTCACCATGTAAGATGGTGGCTTACAAATACGTCCAGAGCGAGTTCTAGGCCTATGTTTCTTTCTTTCTTCCCGCTCTTCCTTTGTCAAATAAGGATTTCCTTTATCCTCATCATCTGTTCTCCTGTGACGCCCTTTCCCTCGAGAAGACGATGAAGCTCTTCTAACAGCATTCGGTTTTGAAGCTGTCTCAGCATTAGAATTAGTGCCCTGCAATTCAGAAGGATGCACGATTCGACAAACAATTCTTGTGTTTGTCGTAGGATCAAATAATACAGATCTCCCTCCATTCTGAATCCTGTTAGCTCTTTGGTTTTGCAAAACGTAGGATATCTGTTGTAATTGAGCTTGAGTTAACACCTGAGTTGTCTCAAACGAATCACCTTTGTGAGTAATTTGTATAGGGTTTTCCACAGACCCTAAAGGGGCACTGGTTTTCTTTGTTGTAAGTAGCTTTAAGTTGGATAAGGTAAAATTGCTTGATGCTGAAGAAGATGGAAGTGCAGTAGCAGTATGACTTGATGAATTGCTAGATGATACAGGATTTTCAGATATGATCAAAGGATTGCTGCTGACAACTGTTTCATTAGCATAAATATTTTCACTGCAGTTACCTTCCACTGTGTTGAAAGTTAAAGGTTCATTATTCAAATTTATTTCGTTATCTTCGCTTAATGTTAAGGATTTTAGATGATTTCCAGACAAATCGGAAGCACATTTGTCAGATTCAAAGGGCAAATTATGCGACTCTAAATTTTTGTTTATTTCCTTATCAGAAACTATTGGGCTACCGACAGAGTTTAAATCCTGTGTGTTCATAGAATCAAAGGTAGGGGACTTAGCTGTATGAATGTAGGAATGATCAGAAAGGTGATGAATGTTTTCTTGCAAAATAATATTCCGATTTTGTTCAAAAACATTTTGATCATATTCCTCTGTTTCATTCACGCATGGTTGCAGCACTTCACCAGAAATTATACCTTTTTCACTTAGATCTGCGGAGAGCTCATCTTTGGAAATGCCATCAACAACTGGCACATGTTTGTTTACCATAAGTGTTTGTTGTGAAAGTTCCTCCGCCATGCTAGAAACAGTCATATTACTTGTTGACATGATCAGACTTTTGTAAAAGAGAGCCAATACTTACTTAATTGCAAATTTAAACCATTTTTGTTTTGTTGAAAAATATTTTAACTTATTTTTCTACCATTTTTTTATAAATTTTTTTTATAATAAGGTTACAATTGTAAACAGACAACATGACAGTTTCGCAGTTTCTATTTCTAACTATTGCCATTCTAAACTAAATTATTTTTCCTTTTGCTTTCATAATGAAAGTGAAAAGTACCGACGACATTGTAAAAATTTACTTTTTTCTGTTACTTTTACTTTAACGTTTCTTTACTTTATTTCCTTTAACTTTAAAATTACTTTACTTTACTTTCTTTAATTTTACTCAGCAAGGACAGAAGCTTTCCGCTTATACTCTGTAAGCGATTGATTTTCTGTCAAATTATTTTTGGTGCAAATTTATTGTGGTGCAGGGCGGCATTATTATTGATATGTACTGAAGTGATATCATTACAGCTGAAAAATCTAACGATGCAAGGCTAAAGTCTGTCCACCGCACCTTTTTCTCTCCTATTAGCACATGATGGTGTAGTGTACGATATCTCCATGCTGTTCAGTGTTCTGAATGCCGAATAATATTGTGAAGATATCGTAAGAAGATTACAGAACATCATGTACCAATAGAATCCATTCGTAAGCCCTTTGACTCCATCTTCCAAATAACTCTCGAAACTAATTACAACCAGGAATGGCGCTAGAGTTTGCCCGACGGGGGGGGGGGGGCGATTTGCTCTACCCACCCAGATAGCAATTTTAGTTTGCATCAAAGTTGCAGCAATCTTGCTCTGCATATCTGCAAGCTTGCAACAACTTTGACACGGCAAGAGTGCAAGCTTGAAACAAGTTAACGCAAACGAGTTAGTCACCATGCGTCAAACTTGTCACAAATTTGTCGCATCAAACTCATTGCAAACTATAGCAAAAACAGAGTACGAAGACAACCTCGGATTCGAACCCCCTACATACCGCTTCCTAAATCTGTCGTCCTAACCACTCAGCCAGCTAAACTCTGAGAGGGGAAGATAGATTGCTCTAATAGATCGTGCATCTACGATTTATTTTAACTGTTTTCTTGATTTCATTAATATTTTAAATTTTGAGTTGAGAATATGATTTGAAGTCAAAGCGAGAGCGATTTTCGCTGATAACTACGTTTTGCTAGTAGAATAAATTAAGAGATCAGGGTTCAAAAGTAATTACTTTTAAAATGGGACAAAATGTAAGTTATTATTTTTCAACAAACATTGACTGTCTTTCAGGTTTAGTTTTGTTTATGAACGTTAAAATATCAGCATTAAGAACAAGATGATCCCAGATAGCAATTTTCAGTTTGCAGCAAGCTTGCCACAAATTTGTCATGACAAGAGTGCAAGCTTGTAGCAAGTTAACGAAAGCTCCGAAGTCACCACGAAACGAACTTGCAGCAAGCTTGTCGTGCAAACTTATTGTAAATTATAGCAAAAACAGAGTACGAAACACAACCCGGGATAGAACTCGCGAATTGAACCAGCTCAATTCTGAGAGGAGAAGATAGATTTCGCTAATACATCGTTCGATTCGATTCGTATACGATTTATTTTTTAACTATTTTCTGGATTTCATTAATTTTTTGAGTTACGAATATGATTTGAAGTCAAAGAGAGAGCGATTTTCGCTAATAACTACGTTTTGCTAGTAAAATAAATTATGAAATTAGAGTTCAAAAGTAATTACTTTAAAATGGGACAAAATGTCTAGTTATTATTATTCAATAAACACTGACTGTTTTTTAGATTTAATTTTGTTTATAAACGTTAAAATTTCAACATTAAGAAAAAGGCGATATAGTTTTCTTTAAAGTGAGAGTGATATATTTAGTAAAAAGATGGAAAATGTTTCAAAAATTTTTTTTACAAAAAGTTATTTTTTTCACAAATTATCATTGATTTATTGAATTAATAAAAAAAGAATTACGGTCTAGAAGATGCTATTAAAAATCGGATGTTTTTTAAAACAGAGACAAAGATAATTAATAAGCTGCAAAGATAGCACAATAAAGAGATAATATTGTGCTATCTTTGCAGGAAGCTTGTTTTGCAAAATTGCAGCAAGTTTGATTTGCAAAGGAGGTGGCGCTATTTGTCACATCGAACTTCCTACAAGTTCGATTCAAGTTTGACACGTCAAATTTTGCCATGACAAGTCAAAATCAAACTTGCTGCAAAACTTACGTGCTATCTGGGATATATTGTTCTTTAAAGTGCGACTTCTATATTTAGTAAAAAGATGGAGAATTTTTCAATTTTTTTAAAGTTAGTTTTTTTATAAATTATCATTGATTTATTGAATTAATAGAAAGAGGGACGGTCTAGGAGATACTATTAAAAATCGGATGTTTTTTAAAACAGAGACAAAGATTATCTGTAGGTGTGTTGTATCATCTTTGCAGCAAACTTGTTTTGCAGTCGTGGTGTGAAATTGTCATCACATCACATAACAACTTCACACCAAACTTGTTTTGCAAGTGGGTTGGTCGATTATTCTTTCCCAGATAGCACGTAACTTTGTAGCAAGTTTGATTTTGACTTGATATTCCCTTGTCATGGCAAAATCTGACGCGTCAAACTTGAAACGAACTTGTAGCAAGTTCGCTGTGACAACTAGCGCCACCCTCGCTTGCAACGCATTTGCTACAAGTTCGATGTGACAAATAGCGCCACCTCCCTTGCAAATCAAACTTGCTGCAAGTTTGCAAAACAAGCTTGATGCAAAGACAGCACAAAGAGATAATTATATTCGCCTCTGTTTTAAAAAAAACATCCGATTTTTAATAGCATCTCCTAGACCGTCCTTCTTTTCATTAATTCAATAAATCAATGATAATTTGTAAAAAAAACTAACTTTTTTAATAAAAAAAATTTTTGAGGCATTTTCCATCTTTGTACTAAATATATAACTCGCACTTTAAAGAAAACTATATCGCCTTTTTCTTAATGCTGAAATTTTAACGTTTGTAAACAAAATTAAATTAAAAAAAACAGTCAATGTTTGTTGAAAAATAAAAACAGACATTTTGTCCCATTTTAAAGTAATTACTTTTGAACTCTAATTTCATAATTTATTCTACTAGCAAAACGTAGTTATTAGCGAAAATCGCTTTCTCTTTTATTTTAAATCATATTCTCAACTCAACAAATTAATGAAATCAAGAAAAAAAGTTTAAAATAAATCGTATACGAATCGAATCGAACGATGTATTAACGAAATCTATCTTCTCCTCTCATAGCCGAGCTGGTCGAGTGGTTTACACCTCAGGTTACCAAGCGGTAGGTCGCGAGTTCTATCCCGCGTTGTGTTCGTACTCTGTTTTTGCTATAATTTGCAATGAGTTTGCAATGCAAGCTTGCTGCAAGTTCGTCCCATGGTGACTTCGAAGCTTTCGTTAACTTGCCGCAAGCGTGCACTCTTGTCATGACAAATTTGTGGCAAGCTTGCTGCAAACTAAAATTGCTATCTGGGTTGTTATTTTGCAGGAAGTTTGCTGCAAAATTGCCACATCAAGTTTGCCATGACAAACTAATATCAAGAAAAATCGAACTTGCTGAAAGTGTACATGCTATCTGGGTACAAAGTAGGGATGACGAATATTTGACGAACTTTTATTTTCTACGCAATATTAAAAAATCACAAATACCAATGATGAATACTACTGTCAAAAAGGGTGTGATTCAGTCATTTGTATAAAATGTACGCAAAGCGGTTTTTTTAGTTTAATTTCTTTTTAATATAATTTAGCAAGGTTTTAGTTTTTAGTTCTATATACTGTCAACAGATAGCGCCATCAAAAGCATGAACTACCTTACCTACACGGGGGACATCACCACAACCCACCCGTGGGAAACAGAGTCTTTACCGGCGACCTTTCAGATAAGCAGGTCACTCTTCACCGCGCAGATCACCATACCCCAACTCGTCTGGTATTATATCATATTTCGCACTCCTCCCCATCGCGGTTTAAGACGTCTCCTGTTGTGATATGCGTTCTCGAATGATAACGTCGCTTTTGTAATTCGAAGCTTCGTCGGGAACTCAAAGGAGCAAGTATTGGTTTTTCTCTTTGATTGACAGAATCGCGGTAATTGTATAAAAAAAGAATAGTCGTGCTAAAGATCCCATATTGTGATCGCACCGAAAACTGCGACTGTAACGTCGAAGGATGGCTTCTGTGGTTGATTACTATTGGTTGTGATTGTGACCCATGTTCCAATATCTCTTTCTACAAGAATTTTTGCTGGTGCCATCTGTTGTCAATACAAAGAACTAAACATTAAAACTTAATAGAAAGTATTAAAAAATAAGTAGAAGTAATAATAGTTTTTTATTTGAATTTTTAGAGCATTTCACTTATACTTACTGAAACTTTTTGAAAATTAAAAGTGTGTTTGAAATAACAGTTATTTGAAATAGATATTTAAAAATAACAATAGCAAAAATATTTCTTACTCAAAAAATCGTGGATTATACATCCCTACTACAGAGGGGCACGGTCTCCCCGACAGCGGAGAACGACCTGTTGTACGGGGCGATAAGTGTCATGAAATTGGACTCAAATTTTCGCCAGATTATTATTTATCAACTACAGTTGAATACCCCGTACAAAAATTTTCCCCGCTGGGGAGTGGCTGGCCCTCCCGGTCCCTCATCTGGCGCCACCCCTGATTATAACGTGGAAACTTGAGATTTAGCCTTAAGGATTTCCGAACCCTATTAACACCAAATGCTTCAGGATACTGCTACGATATCTTAACGATATTATACGACATTCAGAATATTGATCATCATCGTAGAGATATTATATAATATCTTGTACTAATAGGGAAATGAAATGACACATCTCTACAGAGACGACTTGTGTAAGAGCACTGCGGATGTGCAGCACCCCTAACTTTATCAGTGTCAACTAAATCACTAATTTGTTTAATTTTGCTCATTGCATTTAAATTTATCAACAGTCTAAGGCTGGTCATTCGCGAGGACTACACGCCAAAGCGGTATGGAAACCGATCAGAATTGCAGTGGCGTGGAGGGGAAGGTTGGCTATCCAACAATCCAACCCATCCGAATTTCCCTCACTCAATGCCATTCAGGCACGGAATAAGCCTTATAATTGTATGTACAGCCTTACTGAATAAAGTTAGTGCAGACGGAGCCACAAGCGGAAGGTTAAGGTGAGTCCCATTGGTTCTTTCGGTTGGTGGAGGCCCTTTTGCCAAAACGCCCAGAGCGCATCACACAAGGTGGTTTGGTTAAGTCTCGCAGTCTCAGTCGTTGCTGCTTAATTTTTCGTTCTGCTTTTTCCTTTGGCTTTTTAACTTAAATACTCATTTCTCAATTTTCGGCCATTTTATTTACTCCAAAAGAAGTTTAAAGAGAGATTTTTTTTTTCTTTTTTTTCAATTTTGTGTTTTGCGTCGTACCCAGCACATGTCCATGTCTTAGTTTTTCCTATCTATACAGGAATCTAAATTCAAAATTTCATCATTTATTAGCCTTTCCAGGTGTAACACCGCTGTCGGCACACACCTTATTTCCGTTAGATTTGGCAATGCAAGTCTCTCCCCCCTTTTTCCCTCCTCAACTTTCAAAACCAGATATTGATTTTAATTTAATCTCTAATATAAGCAATTTTCAGTAGCAAATTTTGACGAGCTGAAATTGTAAACCATTTACATTGGCGGCGAATCGGGGAGAAGCGGTCGCCCCCTACTTTTTGATGGAAAAATGAAATCTTTATTTCATTTTAGCTGCCTAAAACTAATAATTATTAAAAAGCAATAATGTCCGGGAAAATTAGCTAATATTGTACTTAAATTTTAAGTTTTGTTGTCTGCCCCCTGTACTCCTGGGTACTTTTAAATGTCTATAAACTTTTTGCCCCCTTACTTTTTCAACTCAATCGCCGCCACTGACCATTTAAACAATAATTGATTTTAATTTGAATAAGTTCGATATTCTGAAAGTACCACAAAAAAATACACTTTTAAAAAATGTCGAGGCCCCCTAAAGTTGCGGGTTCTATTAGGCACATTGATGATCAGTTGTGGCGTGGGGCGGTCAAATTTCCGTGGCATCAGGGGTGTAGTGGAGCCGGAACGCCGTTCCAGCACTCCGGTCCGGTTTTCCATTCGGCGTATTGGGCCATAAAACTGAAATACGACTGTGGGCATTTCGCTTTTGTGAGGCTCTCTCACAAAAGCGAAAACCACAAAATGGGGGAGCGGGGTTCCGTTTTAAAAGCGGGAGAAGGGGTAGGCACAGAAGCTCAGGGGGATTGAAGTGACCGGCTGTGTGGCTTGCATGGAGTTCAGCTTTAATCTTTGATCTTTCAATTCCAAGGTAAGGAAATTTGACTCACGACTACAGAGTACTACTCCATATCCTCTAACTCTAATCCCAACATTCCTTCAAACAAGTAAATGGATAATCTTAAGAGGCAGTCACCGTGCTCCAGGTTACCTGTGCCACAGATTTTTGATTAAATTGAGACACGAGAGGACAATTCTCTGCTTTAAAAGATGGAACTCTGTCACCAGACCACTGCACTTGTGTAAAACTGGTGAATAATCAGACTCATTCAGCAATTATTTGAAATGTGTATTTCATTAAGTTTATCTGCAAAACATATGAAATTTTGAACGGAATGATGAGGATTCTTGATAAGATTCTGCAAACAGCAACTAGTTACCTGAACATGCCTCCTTTAGTATTTTGGAAGGTATGATAGTACAGAAAATTCGTATACTGATATATCGCACATCTAGAACATTGACGCAACTAATTAAAATCGTTTTTGAATTAAACGAACAGTGAGATGCTTAAGTGATACCTAACCGCCATAAATAAGCATTAGAAAATACATTAATGACATAAGAATCCGGTTAGGACCATTTGAAAAGCTCGTTATAACCGAGGGATGGTTATACCGGGGCTTGACTGTAATTAATTTCATCTTTCGGTAATGCAGATCATTGGAAGTTTTTATACCAGTCTCAACGAACTAGATACAGATTATAGCTATGAGGTTCGGAATAAGATGTACTAGAAATAAGATTGTTTTTCTCGAAATTGGTTTTACATGATAAGACAAATGCAACCAGCTCACCCGTAGCTAATTGCTATCGGATCCAATGGGAACATCCATTCGCTAGGCATTTCTCACTCTGCTGCAGACCAGTTGGGAACCTCAAACGTTGACCATCTTGGCATTCGATCCGCATCTTTAATACGTTGACTGCCACGTGAGTATATAAGAAAATCTCCGTCAGGCCACGCGCGTTGCCATGCCAAATTATTCTAATAAAATACTTTATACTGATCGATCAAAGGCACGAGAAAACACAAGACAACTTTTTGTCGAAATTGCCCTGAACAACCTCAGCTTTGTATACAATCCTTAAAGTTTTTTAATATAAATAAAAGTCATTGTAGGTTTGTGTTGGTATGTTCCACATCTCCTCCTAAACCACTGGACTGATTTCAACCCAATTCTGCACACTTATTATTTAAGACAAGAGGGAGATTACTGTCAACTTTTCGAATTTCGAAAGTTATTCAAGCAGTCAGTTAATTAGAAATTAAACGAAACCGTTTTTCCGCAATAACTTCAAAGCTATTTGTTTCGCAAAAAATATTTTTATATCATCTTAAAGTTCAAATTTTTACCTTTTCAATGATACCAATATTATATCTGTGCAATGTTTCCTCAACTTTTATTAATTTATCAAAATTAATAAATTAATGATTACATGCAGACGATTTTGAAATAAAACAAATTTGTAGATACTTCGTTTTTAGGCAAATTTGCGAATTTCAACTACTAGCGTTTTTTCATTCAAACTGTATTAATGTAGAATAATAAATAGGCTAGCTTTAAAGGTTAACTCTGTATTAGTAATCTCTGTATTTAGTTCAGGTTGATCTTTGTAGTTAGAAAGCTGTATATTTGACTGTTTACTGTCCAAATTTTTATACTCGCTTTAATCATTGTATTACATGTTGTTTGAAAGTTAAAAATATATGCTCATCATTCAAACTCATCGCATTTTCATTCAAACCGCGTATTAATTTCGAGTAGCTATAAATAAACAGGCTAGCTTTAAAAGGTTTAATTCAAAAATAATGAAGGAAATTTATGTTTGCTGTAGAAAAATTGTGACAATTTTTGTCAAATAAAAAAAATGTTTGCCTATGAAGATATTATGACCCCGAGCAACGCTGGGTATATATATATATATATATATATGTGATATTTTAATTTTTTAACTTTCCTAAATAATCTTAACGATACCTCATTTTAAATACTTCTACTTTCAACATAATTAACGCACTACAACTTTCTTTTCTAATCACGGGTTCTATAGGGGAAAATCCCTCTTCTGGGTACTTAAGCGTTCTGCGCATTCTTTTCTGCCTTTTTTTTCACGCCGGCATGTAAGCTTTCAACAACAACGCGCCGCTCGGGCGTAAATTTCTGAATTCTGGTCATGGAGCTGCAAACAAATTAAATACTTTAATTATGAAGAAATAATGCCTGATGCCTAAATAAAAGAAGATTTAAACAAATATCGTCTCTTCCTTGATGAAAATGGACTGCCTTTCACTTTTTTAAAGCCTGATCTTTCATATATATATATATATTTCTCTAATTTTAATAATTTTTTCAGAATTTATTTTATACACAATATGTATAGTTTTTTTATTATTGCAGAATAAGAATATATACGAAGAACTGTTGTCAGAACACATTAATAGAATTCTGTAAGAATACTATAAACATACTATAAGAAAAGTTTAAAAAGCAGACGATTAGCACTTCATATCAGGAACAATAACTGATTTGGATTAATTTCATGTTCATGTAATAAAAAATAATTATTTAATTAATTGTCTATTTAATTAAACATGAGAAAAATAGCTGTATGTTTGACTTGATTGTTTATAGGATCTTTTGGTTGAATTGATATTCTCATTTTAATTAAAAAAATGTTTGAGTCGATAAAATGATTTTGTGTGTAATAATATTGCAAAGAAAAATAGTTTTTGAATAAAAAATATTAGACATGAAATTAATTTAATCCCGGGCAAGGCCGTGTATATCGGCTAGTTCTAAATAAATTTTTTAATAAACTATGTTTGTCATCTTACTTTTATAACGATTTAATATTCCTATTATATTCTCTGGAATATTTTTCCAAATACCTACTAAAATCTTTTGCAAGTATTCAAATAAGCATCACCAGAATACGGGTGATGCGCAGGGCCGAATTTACACATTTCTGCGCCCTCCTCTCAAAAAAGTTAATATATAATTTTCAATTTAATATACAATAGTTTATTTTTGAAATATCTAACTATTTAACACAATATTTATAACCTTTGAACACATTAAATATTTTATTCAAAATTACACTACTTATGTAATAACAAAATACTTAATTGAATTTCTTGAAATCGTCTGAAATATCTTCTAAAACTTCTTCGTCAGCGCTTTTATCCATGAAAAGGCTTGAAAGGTAATTGAAGTGGATAGATCTTATAGAATCTGTTTCAATGCAAAGAAGTGCAAGAAGAAAGACAAAAGAAAAAATGCATTGCTCAATATATTTAATGCAACGAATGCAAATTAAAAAAAAAATTATGTGGACCCTTTAAAATAATATAGAAAAACTTTAAATATTTGGTTATTTCTTCTGTACATGCGCCTCCCCCCCCCCCGACAGGTGCACCCTAAGCCATGACCTAGGTTGGCCCTATGGGAAATCTGGGCCTGGTGACGCGGCCTGATTAGGGAAACACTTAACTGAAAAGTCCAGTGAGCTCCGCTGTAAAACATCCAGTTTGGACCGCCTGGAAAAGAAAAATACTCTTCTCGAAAGAAACCCGTCATCTATATTTAAATTCTGCAGAAGTTAAATATTCCACAGGACAAAATAAAGTCTCTCGCCGGAATGTTATCTCTTGTTATCTAAAGATGGGTTTGTTAAGCCCATTTACGAGCGCTCCATTCACGCAGATTCGATCGCGTCGCTCCAAAATTGGTTGGAAACGCACAACCGTCCTACCAGTTTTGATGAGTGGGACTGGAACAGTTAAAGCTACTTACAGAAACCATGGTAAACTCGCTTCCCTGCTAGGGCTCAGCCATCTAAACGAGCCTCCTCCCTGTGACTAAGTGGTCTAATTGCAGGAAGGAGTGAAAGAATTTGGACTGAACTTAAATGGTTAAAAGAAAAATAAACAATTATCCTGTCTAAGAAAAGGAAACTATTGGACCAACTTGCAATTGGGCAGTTAACCAATATTATATGATTTAAGTTGGAGTTTGATGCATGCCAGCTGGGAAAATGAGTAGGCCAAATAAAGGGACGATGGGTGGTCAGTCCATGAATTTTGAATAATTAAGAGCTGGCACCAGAGTCGCTGTCCCTTGGATCCCCATTGCCGGATTCAGGGCACTATCCCAATCACGGAAAATTTATTTAGCAAGTTGAAGAATATGTACATGGGGATACAAGCCCTGGATGAATAATTTACCATTGTAACTCGAATCTGAAGAAGAAAATTGTTAACTGTATAGACAAAAATGCATTAATATAACAGGAGCTGGAGAATTAGCAGCTTTCTGAAAGAAAAGAAAAAGAACATAAATAATGGATATAAGGCACGTGCTGATTCTGTGATGTGGAAAGGAGGGGGGCAGAGGAGAATTTTTACTTAATAAGAAAGAGCACTAAAGTCTAATGTCTTTTATGTGCGTTTATATCATTACTTCCTTCCTACCTGAAGAGGATGGATCTGAGATTGAAGTTCCCACAGAGGAGGTGTGCGGGCCAAAACCAGTCGTCAATGCGAAAATCCAATGAGAATTGCCATGATGTGGTCGAAAGTTTGGCAACGCAACTTTTCTTAGAATCCATTTGGACTGTTGAGCCATAAATGCTGAAATTCGACCAGTGTAAATACGTGGGGAAGGAGGGCGGGTGGGCTCTCTCGCACTAAAGGGAAAATCCGAACAGGCAGAAATTATTCACGTTTTGAAGATAAGGAAATAAGTACTGTCGGCTCGCCAAGTTTTTTCGTTGATGGCAGTCGCTATAGAAACAGGTTATCGTAGGAGAAATCCATTTCGAATAGGTAGAAGATCAAGAAATGTACTCTTTTTACCGCTACAAACTGGCGCCAAGAATAAAATAAAACCCCGACTTCCACCGGATTGCTCCTATTCGAAATGGACCTTCCCTGATATAACCAGTTACTATAGCGACTACGTCAACGAGAGAGCTTGGCGAGCAGAATTTTCGTGGCGGAGAGACAGTAGGGGATTGGAGTGCCGGTAGCGGATGGGCTTGCGGTTGGCGCGTAGCGGCCTGTGAATGACCTACTTAAGTGGATCGACTAAAAAAAAAAGAATGGTGTGGAGTGTCACCACGACATTTGTTTCGATCGGAGCGCTCGTGAAAATCCAACCTTACATTACGCCTGCGCGTACAGGATCTTGTATGGCCGCGGGAAGGTGAATCACTAGTCACCCAAATATGTCACGGGGCCTAAAAAGGCGCTAGTAAATTTGCCATCGATTATAGAAGCTCATTAAAGAAAAGTTGCGAACCTACTTAATTCAAAACGGTGTTAAGTTTCCAGAAAAAGAAATTTCTCAAGAAAAAAATAAAATAATTTTATTATCCAAAAAATAAATAAATAGTTTTCATAAAATAATACAAAAATTACTTGCACATACAACAGTAAGCTGACTAGGTAATGAACCGTGATATGATTAAAACGGGGTGTCTACCGAGTTCCAGAAAGAAAATTTGAGAACTTATTTTTTCAACCATTTTGAGTCTCAAAATTAATTCGTTCAGAAAGTAAGCAAAAATAATCAAAATTTTAAAATTTTTATTTAAAACATCTAAAATTTCCTTTCGCACTAGGAAAGAGATAAAAGCAATTGAAGATCGAGGCATTTTTGTTCAGTACCTTTTAACATTATTTCTAAAAATCGCAACAAGTATTTTGAAACATCTCTAACGAAAAAATGGAGGAACCAATAAATTACAAAATGCATTTTAGATTTAAAAATAAAGACAATTTTCTGTTCTTAGAAGTAAGAAAATCATTGGTTATCATGATCACGAAATCGGAATCGTCATGTTTTGTTGTGACATAAGCATTTACTTTTATAATTGTTAGGCTAATCGAAAGTTATTTAGGACTAAGATCGTAAAAAGAAAATAACCGATGTTGTTTCTAATAATTAAGGTACTATATTCATTCTTAAATACCAATTAAAATGTATCTTTTAAGTTAAGAATAAACATTAGCTTTGTTTCCGATTCATGATTGTTACTTTTCCTTCCTTTTTCAACAAAAATTTATCAGAAAATTAAAAATATGTTCGGATAATCCGAAATTTCGGATTTCTGGCGTTCGGATTCCCGAGGTTCAACTGTATTTAAGTAAGTACTCATTTTTTAATGTTGATTTCATTAGAAGCAAGTTCAGAAGTTAGATTACTGATGCCAACGTACAGTCGTGTAGCGAGGGTAATTGAACCCCAAGGCAAAATATGATCTTTTTGCCTCAAGTCTACATCATTAAAGTTCTACTTACAAATGTTGGCCAGGGTATGGTATTATTTTTTCGTCCATTCATCATATCTAGCTTTCAAAAGTTACAAAATGCACTAAAATTGTATCTCCATAGCGCCTCTTAAGACTGACGGCCAGGGAATTTGCACCACCCCTTGCGTCCTGGTTGCTATGCCAGGCCAGCGTAATGCCAACGTAATTGGAGTCGTATATCGTAATATAACCGCATTGCTCAGACTGATTAAAACGAATTAGAGATTTTTTAATGCGAGTTTTCTTATTTCAGAAGAAACAAATAATATTGTTTTAATTTTTTTAATGTTTAAAATATACATTTACAAAAAATAGTAAATGTATATTTGACTCTTTCTCGACCTTTGCCCAATAAGAAAATTCAAAATTGTCTTTTGAGTTTCACGACTGGTAGACACCACGTAGAATAAGCTTTTGTTATTTTAGTGTAACACTCCTAACATCCTAGCGTTCCGGGCACATAGGTAACTCCTCTCTCCGCATGTGTCTTGAAGATGAGAAACCTAACTTCACGCACAGGCGTTCCAAACAATCAGGTATGGTATAGTGAGCTCCGACATTCCTTAGTGCCATGTTTTCAAATCTACGGTCCTCAAAAATGCTTTCGTTGAAAGCAACTAAAAATAAATGGCAGTAGGCTTTTCTCCAATTGGCAGTGATGAAATCAAGCACCATGTGAAATGCTGGTTCTTCAAGAGATCTCTAAGGAAGGAAAAATTAAAATATTAAAGAAAGAAGTTAAACTAAAGATGCAGAAATTGTTTCTTAAAGATAAATTGTTGTATATGATATCTTAATTAATTTCTGGTTTTTCCCTTAAGTGCCTTTGTGACCAAATTGTCAAGCTAAAAGGCAAGTTCATACGATTGTACGTCCCACGATTCTCTTCAACTGTTTCTGAACCATTGTATCCTTCTGAACTCCATTTTTTTGCACTTTACGGTTTATGCTCAACTTTTGGCCATGAGTTTATCTGAAAATGTTAACAGTGAAATGAAGGTTCCTACAACATGTGGCAAGCAAACAACTAGAGAAAATGTTCCTTCAAGCAATGCTGAAGAATATTTAAGACAAGTGATATTTATACCTAAAGCTGATTATTTCATTTCCGAATCCGAGTTGTTGAATCTAGACTTTTATGAGATATTACCTCTGGAAGGCCTTATACCATGGAATGCACAACGACAATGGTATTATTCACTAAGCTTTGAAGTACAGGGTGGTCACAAAGTCTTTTCCTGATTACAAAAAATTATTGTAAAAATAATCTATTATAATTTGGCATATGGTTGTTTCGATATATTGTAAAGAAGTTTATAAAGTTTTTAATAAAATCACTTACGTCAGTAAATTTCAATGTGGGCACCCTTGGTAGCTCGAAGAATGTCAAGGCGCTGATATGCACGATGAACGAGATCCACTTTTGATTCAGTCACTGTAGGCCTGCCAATTCTTGGACGGTCGCAAATCCTGCCAGTTTCTTTAAATTTTGCATTCTTTTATTGATTTCACGTCTGGAGGTTTTCGTCCATAACACTGTCGAAATAGACGTTGAACAGTAATGACCGATTTGAATTCATGGAACCAAAGAATACATTGAACTTTTTCCTTCGTAATTTTGATAACAATCGAATGTAAAAAAAAACTAACGTAAGTGGTTTTATTAAAAACTTTTTAAACGTCTTTACAATATATCGAAACAACCATACGGCAAATTGTAATAGTTTTTTTATAATAAGTTTTTGTAATCAGAATACTTTGTGACCACCCTGCAGAACAGATTTTTTAAAAGTTCAGAGTATTCAATTAAAATCAGAATTCAAAATGGGAAGTGTGGTTAGGAAATCAGAGACAACTGATGAAACTCTCAAAAGAGTATGATAAGTCCTTCTTTGTGAATTTGGGAATTTTTCTTCAAATATTTGGAACGATTCCTGTGACAACAAGCACTCTAGAGAAGAGTTTTTCTACACTAAAGCCCTTCAAGACTTATTTACACAATTCAATAGGACAAACAAGGCTCAATGGACTAGCCCTCGTTAACAGTCATGTAGTACCATAAGTGTACCAGGTCCGCATCCATGGCAAGTCGTTGGTGCAATGGGATCTCGAAATCTGGAGGCCTTCGGTCCCAAACTCCAGACCTTACCAAGAGACCAACGCGGCCCGTCTTATGCAAGCCTAAAAGAGTATTAAAATGTCATCCCTTAACAACCTGACGCTGGTAGAATGGAAAGCTCAGCTTCAGTCTCTGAGGGGATGATTCCATTTCGAACATGTAAATAATTTAGATAGGAAAAAAAATCACATAAAATCTTACCCAAATAAGATGCTCATCATCAATAATGCGCAGAACTTTCTCAGAAATGACGATAATAAATTTTTTGTTGCTGGCACAAGATGGTCCCATTCCAGAACATCCACATTCTAGTATATTAGAAACCGTTCTAGAAGATTGCTCCAAGATTTCAGGCAGGACATCACTTAAAGTAATTACACTGAACGGTGCGCCATCCTTGAGAAAATTTTTCAACTGAGAAACATCATTTTTTATTGAATTATCATCATGAGAATGAAAGAGGTACACTTTATCCACGGGTAGCGTTAACAAAGGCATGTTTTCCTTTCCTTCTTCTAAAAAAGAAGATAAAAGTTCTAAATGAGAGTAATAAGTGAATTACACAGGTCAGATATTAAAAGCTCAGACTTCATCGCCACAGCACAAATAGTTTAAACTTGGATCGGGATTTCAAAAGAGTAAGAAATCTAAACCAACTCTTTTCAGACTTTGATTTTATGTACTTCTGACATGCTTTTAAAAACTAGTTAGCAAATACAATCAAGGAAAGAAATTAAATCTGTAAAAACATCTGGAATTAAAATATTATACTAGATAAATAATAGAAAAAAATTTAATACTCCAATGTCTGAGGTGTTCTCCGAGAATTCTAAATGGATATATATATATAATATAAGAAACTATGGAACATTTTCAGTGGACAGTAGTCTTTAAAAGTGAAATAAATGCATTAATATCTGTGTTCGCGGTGCCTCCAAAAGATTCCCACCAGGGCCTTTGTATAATCCTTGCACCCCCATGTAACTAAGAATTCCAACTTCCTTCATCCAAGGCTTGATTCATCCCATAAAAATACAAGCAACACTATTCACTGACGGTGAGTGTGGTAAAGTGCTGAATGCAGCTCGATTCGAAGGAATTTGCATCTTTTCGTCAGAATTGCAATGAATTTAAACAAGTTATTATTCTGAATGATCTAGAAAGAAAGAGAATAAATTAAATGCTGAGAGAAACTGTTCCTCACATGAAGACAGCTTTGATCAACAGTTTAAAACAACATGTCTGCCAGTGACAGGTGGAAAAAGTGAGCGAAAAATTATTTATAGAAATCTAAAAGACATGGCAGTATAGAATAGACAATAAAATTTAAAAATTTAGTCAAAAAATTAGTTCATTTTCCTAAACACTGCTGCGTTTTTATAATTCCTAGTTTTAAGCAACTAAAATGAAATGAAACTTTAATTTGTCCATAAAAAAATAGGGGGTCGACTGCCCCCCCCCCCTCGACCCGCCGCCACTGATGCCTGCAAAGAAGCAGTGGCAAGGCCTGGAAACACTGCGATTTATATGTAAATCTTTCCCCAATAACGATTGGGAGCAGATTCAAATGTTACAAATACGTTAACTAGAACCTTCATGAAACCTTTTGTCCTAAAACTTCACTGTACAAGAAATTAGTAATTTGGTCTTTTCGAGTGAATAAAATTAGTTTTAAATAACACATTTAATGAAAAAGTTCTACACAAAAGACTGCAATTAAGAGCAAATTTTGAGCTAAAGAACTGCCTGGAATAGAAGTCATCAGGTGAAAGCTTCTCAGATACCTCAAACTAGAATTTTCAAAATGAGCACTAAGAAAACTTGAAACAAAAACTGAAACACAATGAAATAAGGTGCATATGTGTGTGTGGAGGGGGAATGGCATCATTGTGATTGTAAAAGTTTTCTCTGTACCTTAAAGAGACTAGATCACAACCTGCTAATAAAATGAGGAGAAAAGCATAAAAATCAAAATTTCATCCTCACTTTTAACACGTTGTTTAGCATGGGGTTTGCAGTTAATCTCATGGCCCTATTTAATCTATACTGTAGAGCTCGTCGGTGATTCTGGCAGACTTTTTAATTTTCTATTTTTTATGGAATTTAGACATCTTTGGTATCAAATAAATGGGCACAACTTTGTGAAATGGTACAGGATAGAAATACAGACAAACCCCGTTATAACGAACTCTCAACGGACTGATTCAGAAGATCGCTACATCCGATTTTTCAAATATTCGCTATACATGATTTGCATTAATCCTTAAACACATTCTTGTGCTGAACAAATTAATTACA
>BGPR01002328.1:137098-182752 GCA_013235015.1 Araneus ventricosus
ATTATGAGAGAAATTAGAGCCCGGAAAATAATTTGATTTCTTTTTTTCCATCACGGGCTTAACAAACATAAATGGCGTCAGGAGTATGGTTATATTTTACGCTTCTTTATCACATTTTGCTTTTAAAATGGCATAAACGCAATAATGCTGCCTTGACTCCATGGCATTCCCTAAAACGGGCCCTAGGGGCATCTTACCTACCTTTGACCCCTGTTCACTACACCACTGCTTACTAGGCTTGGGGATTGTTTTTTAACCAGGCTCCATCTTAGTTTAATAAGTAAAAAAATAAACCACAAACCATAAGTAATAAACAAAGAATGCGCCGAGATTTCCTAACAGTATTAGGAGAAACTCCCCTTGGGAAGTTCATTGGCAAAAGCCTGGGGCATTTGCCAATGAACAAGCAAGTGGGTGTATACAATACTTTACTTGGCAAAGATGCATACTTTTAATAAACAACTAAAATATGATAATGGTAAAATCCGAAAACTGTATCTAATACATTTGTTCAACACTCTGATTTTTGCTAAGGTTTGATTAAATGCCCAAAAAGCTGCAGATGCTCCCATAAATGATCTGATGCTTTGGGAGTCCATGAGCAAGTACGAGAAATACGACCCTGGGGTTGCCCGAACAGCCCTTTTAACTTTTAGTAGACATTTGTGGTATTTGATAGAAGTAGCTTTAACATTTTCTTTATTTCCTAAGAAAATGGCATACTCTAAAAAGAAGAAGGTTGTGGCAAATCACTTTCCACTGGTATTTCCGTTTTAAATCAAACCACCAAACTGCATCAATCAGTTGGACAAAAGCCATGGTTGATTTTTCACTAGTTGAACTGAGATGGAGTCAGGTTGACCAAAAACAATCCTCGGGCCTAGTACGAAGATTTCAAGTTCAAAGAAATAAACACTTTTATCAAGAACTAAAAGTAGTAAATGGCAAAGTCGAACAAGAGGTAAAACTAATGGAAGATTTCAGTCAATAAACAACCGAAAATGAAGAACAAACTCAAAATCTACTTCAGTCTGTTGAAGAAAGTATAGGACGCAAGCTTGCTTAAAAGTCAGTTTTGAATAAAATTTCAAGTAGTTAAAGTGGTGATATAAGATTATTTGACAGTTATTTGAATTTTTACAAGTTATTTGAACAATTAACTACTGTGAGTTTTTAATCTTTTCATTAATGTTGGGTGTTAAACTATCAAATAAAATTGTAGATTTTAAGTTATCACTGCATTCATTTTTATATCCTTCTTTAATATTTTAGTAAATTTTTAAGCTGTTATTGTGAACATACAGTAACTATTGTACGGTGTTTCTATAAAGTAACAATCCAGAATTAGTGCAAATATTCATCATTTTATGCTTTTTTTCCCCTCAAGTCATAAGTGGTTAAGGATACCATTTATATTTATTTGTGTTTATATTCTAAGTAAAAATGTCAATAAGGACATATATTAACCAGTTTCAGCACAATGGTCTTTCTTTATTTCTTAAGAAAGTGTCAGACTCTAAAAAGAAGTAAAGTGTGTCAAATCGCTTTCCATTGTCGTCCCCGTTTCAAATGAAACCACTAGACTGCATTAATCAGCTGGACCAAAGTCATGGTTGATTTTTCATAAACCATATCATGCATACCTTTCATTACATATAAAATTTCTGAAATAAATTCTAAGAATTTTATATTTTTGAAGCTTTTTCAAATTTTAGGGCTTTACAGGCAAACTTTCCCGTAAATTTCAAAAGCTGAAACTTCATATTCTCTCTGTTAGGACCAAAAGGAATGGGAAAATTTCTAGGGAGCAATGTTTTTTAACAAAAAGTTTCTTTTGACATACTATAATGGTTATTTTGTAAAATACAAGTGAGTGCAGAATATGCTCAAAATATTATGTCACATATGATTAAAAGAATATTTGAAGCTGAAACAATGAATATTTAAAATTAAAATTTGATTTTTCAAACTAAAGTAGACAGTCTTAAACATGATTTACCACAGAATTATTTATTGTCCTATTCATCTTATTCAAAAATATATGATAAAGGACATGATATAGAAAGAGGCAAACATTCATTTTCTTACATTAAAATAATAAATAACAACTCTCTAATAAAGATAGATTAAAATAACTCATAAAATGTGAAAAATTTCTTTCAAAGTACATTACATTGGAAGAAAGAAATGAAGTAGAAATATTTTGACTGCAGCGTTCCACATTCCTGAAATTTACTGAAAAAAGCCTGGAAAAGAACATTTAAAATAAGCATAAATGCATGAATAAATATTAGCAATTTTGATTTTAAGAAAATGTGCTGCTAATTTGACCACAGAAAGAAAATCAAGATAGTCTCAAATACATAAAATTAATCATAAAATAAGAATCCGAGTATTCAAAATAGACAATTGAAAACCTACTATATTCAATTTTATTCAGTATTTTTTTATACACAAGTCTAATTATCTACAGCTTTTTACCTTTCAGCGGGCGCGCCTGCGCAAATTTTGCTACAAACGGATTTTTCATATCCTGTTCTCAGATTCAGAGTCAAAACTGTCTGACGGTCATTGCTATTCCTTGATGCGACTCCTCTCTTCAGGATTAAATGGGTTTGTTCATGTTTTAAGGTGTTTTCATACTGCTTTATGCTGCTGTCGTAAAATTTACGTCGCGCGCTCGCTCGTGTAATTTGATATTTTTTCAAATCTTAACGTTTCATTTTGGTAATTATATATCATTATAATTATATATCATCGTTTTACATTGTTAAAAATATTTAATATGTAATAAGCCTGCTAATAATCCACCAAGTCAAAGAATTTTCTTGAAAAACTTAGCCCTCTGTCTTATGAAAATCACCTTACTACTAGAGCCAAAAAAATCTGATCATCGCCATATGGCATTACCATGTCTTTAAGTTTAAATTATACGTCACAACCTGAAAAAGCAAGTGAACAGCAACCAGCATTGAGAAGAAGAACTTGTGGTTTGAGTTTGACAGAAAGAAAAAAGAATAATCAAAATCCATGAAATGCAGTAGGTGCAACATATATACTTCCAACGTCCCTCTCTAACAGAAGTTCAATGTTTCGAATCCAAGGAAAGTGATTAGAAAGTAAGAAGAGAGTCTTTGTCGTACAATCTTTAGACTGTATTATATTCTTTTTTCATTATATATTGCTTAATACCTTTTTTTACAAAATAATATTATACCTCATTACTATCTCTGATTTCAGTATAATTTTAGATTTTGCAAATAATATTAAAATTAATTTTCACTCTTGATGAATAGATTTGCTTTTCTGGCATGCCTCTTATTAATATTACTAAATATATTACAATTGCCATAGCAAAATGGAAAAAAAAAATTAATGTGTCGTAAAAAGTACGATATGCGCCTAGTCGTGAAAAAAATTATAGCGTACCTGCTGAAAGGTTAAGTCGGATTTCTCTGACTTTCATATGTTAAAAAAACCTACCTAAGGTTTTCCTTGTGAAACATGCAAAGCATTTCATATTAATCTTCCAGCGGGCGCGAGTATGCAAGAGATACTTGAGCCGTGCATCGTATTACAAATTTATATCGTTCTTTTATAAATTTATGTGCAATTTTTATTTATAAAATCTTTGTTTACTGTTAAGCTAATAAATGCAGATAACATGCATAAAAGTTGCATTTATTTTTGTAAAACAACACGATATAAATATGTAATTCGATGCACGATATGTCGTAAAATTTGTGCAGGCGCGCCCGCTGGAAGGTTAATAAAATACAACTGATAAAAAGGACCTATATTTCAAAATGTGTAACTTAATTACATTGTGATTTTGTTTCACTGTAAAACAGACTTTAACCATTAACATTGTAATTTTCCTAATATGATACAAGTTAAATTTCTCCAACATATTGTACAAAAATGATTCTCTATTTCACTCTTTTACAGGGTTAAAAGGATTGTTAAAATAATTACCTAATTTCAAAAATTTTGTTCATTCAATCAAAGTCGGTGTTTTTTAAAGCAAAAATTTAAAAAAGAAAATTTATTTATTTTAAGAAATCAGTTTAATTATGTACGTGGAAACGCAATCAGAGAATTCCGATTAAGTAAATTAACGTTCTACAAAATCAAATATTGTTTAAATATGGAATTTCCAATAGTTATACAGTTAAACTGAAGATTTTTAAAAAAAGAAATATTATAATATTATTTTTATTTCATTTGAATTGTAACATTAACACTTCTTAGGTATAAATAGTACATAAACACTCTGCAACTGCAAACTAATGAATAGAAGATGAAATTAATAGCAAAACGCTAATACTCAAATCTGACAACACAATTTAACAAATAGCTTATAAATATATTTAAAAAATTCGCTGAGAAATAACAAAGAAAGTTTTTAAAATAATACAGACCACAAGAATACTTGATATATTCTTATTTGTACAATTAAGGTATCCGAACACGTTCGGAGCACTTTTTTTTTTAAATTGTGAAATAGAAACACCAAAATATGTTTTTTAGATTCGAATTTAATAAAGATTAATATTAGAGTATAAATTATTACAAATTTGCAAAAATCTTCAATTTCTGCTGCTTTTTAGAGGAAATTCCCAAAAACTTCAAACATGCTACAGGTCAAACTTTTGCAATAATTCAAATAAAACAAACACTAAAATAAACTACATACTATGGACTAGTGCTTGTACTAGAATCTTAACATTCTTTGGATAAATAAAAATTTTAGAGCTAATCGAACAATCACAATAAGATTTTCAGCAAATTTTCTATGTCATTTTTCAAATAAAAGGCCATAATTAAAAAATATTGTTACAATATACATTATTCTAGTACATTCACTAGAAAAGTGAAGAAAGTGTTCACAAAATTTCAGAACAATCGAATGATAATATCTTGAGTTATCATGTTTGAAATTTGAAAAATATGCATAAAATCTAATTTTGAGAAAAATCAAATTTTAGTTTTTCCACGCGCTCAAATTAAGTATCTAAACTTTTAAAAAATTTCCCAAAAATATACTGACATCATATTAACTTGAAAAAATGCAGTTTAAAAGAATTTTTGACAGGTTTCTGTCCCATTAAATGACAACTTTCGGTTAATTAAACGCCCACTTCCGGTTTTCGGTTTGTTATATAACAATTAATATCTCATCTTCTAATTAACGTACCGACAAAAGTAAATATGTTTTAGAAAGGTAAATGAATGAACTATCGAAAACATCAAAAATTAAAAAATTGGAATTTTGGTCGAAAATCGACTTTTCAACGTGTTCGGATACCTTAACATAATTTTAAAATAAATTTTGAAGTAGGAAAGATGTACAGATTTGCAGTATGGTGGACTTGTAAAAAATATAGCCACACATTTCTAGAAGGCCATGGTAAGAAGAAAGTAGAATCTTACTTACATAGATGCAATATATTTGACTAAGTGATAGAAGCTTTTGGCTCATATTCAATCTATGATAAGGCTGAAAGTATATAGTAAAAATTAGCATAAAACTGGAAACAGAATTGATAAAGGAAACAATTATTCAATGACTCAGTTAGAAATAACACAGAATTGTCGTACACTCGTGTCTAAAACTAAAAACTGCATCATTAGCTAGGAAAGTTATAAAAAGATACAGTTACACAATGGCACCAAAAGAAGAAAGTATGTGATCTAGTAAAAGCTATAAGTATCTAGTAAAGCTCTAGTAAGCTATAAGCTCATGCATAGTAGGAAAAACTTGTAATCTATGAAAAAATTAAATCACCATGTAATTTGCTTGATTTAGTAGAAATCAGTATTCACATAAGGATAAAGAAAAATTAATTGAGGGAAAAGGTAATAAAGGATATGAATACGGCAAAATTTCACAACAAACAATATAATCAAAGCAGAGGGAAGGAAAGAAATTATCATATACATATACAGAGGAACTTGGCTAAGTCAAAGCGGATGGGACAACAATAAGAATTCATTTTATCAAAATCTTGAATTAAAAAAAAAAAAAAACCCTGAGTGTAAAAATGAGTACAGTATTTTTATTTTTAGAAAAAAAATTTTCAAACTAAAAATGGGAGCAGGAATTTTTACAAATATTTTAACAGTTGTAATAAATAATATCTCACTAATAAATAAACAGTAAGTAATTTTAATAAATAAAGTGATAATAATTATAATTAAAAAATTTTATTTTAAAAATAACACTTTTAATAAATAATTAATTTTAAAAAACTAACTGTATTGTATACGATACTTCGAATACAATAATTGTACAATAAAAGTTCAAAAGAAAGAGTACAATTTGCATCTAACATGCTAAAAGTTTTTTTAAGTGAGAAATTTGTTATAGCTTTAATTGATTGAATCTATACTTATAAAAGGCAATGTTTGTGTGTGTGCGTGCGTGCGATGTCCAGACAAATCTATCGCACTTAGAGCCTTGAAATTTGGCACGCAGGTAGTCTTAATGGTGACTCAATGCACCTCGAAGCCGGAATTTTAAAATTTTATCTAGAAATTTTTTATTTAATATTTTGTGTTGTTTTGGGGGATTTTTCGCACTAATTTCTCAATAGCATGGCTTCAGATAAGTGTACAAAAAATAGATACACCATCGGAAAGAGAAAACGATTTCCGTTCTAGTAAAGTTAGTTTTGAATTTCTAACGTGATTTACTGAATATTGAGAAATTTAAAAAGAATAGTCGCTTTCTCCTTATATTTTTAACTGTCAATTTTTATTTCTTAGCATCCAACGTTCAAATAAAGCTATGATTTTCAGTTTTTTTGTGGTAACAACAGAAATATTTACATTTCATTTAAAACAAGAACGGTTAAAATATCTTTGTCCTTTCATTTTTAATAATTTTTTTTTTCGCAAAGGGTTAACAAAATTCTTTTCGAATGAAGAACTATTCCGAAACGACCAGTTTCTCCCTGGATACGTCTCGCGCCATCTTTCGAAATTATTCCCTCCTCACTTTTTAGCATGTTTCGCTAGGAATAATTTGAAATCATTTCGTTTGATGCAAGGGTTTAGTCGTAAATTAAGCAGTACTGGAAAATTCTAACATAATTCGCTGAATTATGAGAAATGTTTTTCCGTGATGAGCTAAAAGAGTTTCTTTAACATCTGCTTAAAATGTGCCTAACTTTTCGCGCAAGCTCCAGGGGGTGACGAAGGGGGTACTGTCGTGACCTTCGAAGGTCACGATACTGTGCTTTTATGATCCAGAGAAAATATTGTATTGTATCAGCCTAACTTAGATACACCATCGGAAAGAGCAAACGATTTCTGTTCTAATAAAGTTAGTTTTGAATTTCTAACGTAATTTACTGAATTTTGGAACTTAAATTTTTTGCATCCGCCGTTCTAATTTTGTTATCAATTTGAAATTTGCTGAAGTAATAAATATAACGTTTCTCTGTGTTTTAAAGCAAGAATGGTTAAAATTGAACAGTTGGTTGAATTTTAATTAATTTTTTCCGAAGTGTGAAAAAATTTTCGTTTCAAAATTCCCTTCACGATTCTTCGTACAAGAGGTCACGTGACGTAGTTTGCTTTGCGTCGACAGATCATTCTTTTAATTTGTTTGTTTTTATACTGTTTGATAGTCGAACATATGGCTGATATCTTTAGTTAGAGAAGATTAGAAAAAAATAAAATATGACTTCATGGAGCTATTTACATAATGTGGCTTCAAAGTTTATGGTACTCTGTACTGTTTCCTACAGTTCAAATGTTATTATCGCGAAGAAAAATAAGCGGAAAAATCAATAATTTGTATCTTTTGTTTTGATTTTGTTTTCAAAACTTTTTCGTGTCATTGTGGGTGATTTTTTTCCATTTTGTTGAAGTCCTGATTCCACGGGCAACGCCGTGCGCGTACTGCTAGTACATTATATAGCAGCTAATTCTTTGAGTGAATAATGGGCCTTAAAAAAATTCACATATTAAGGATCACTAAGGACACAAGATATGGATGCATTAAATTAACACAAACAATTGAAAAACAAAAACAATTCTTTGCAATTTTTAGTTTTTTTTTAGTTTCGAATTATAAACAATATTTTAACATCATGTTAATAGGAAATTCAAAAAACCAGAGAAAAAAATTGAACTAAAAACATTAAATTATTCAATTTCCAGTGCATATCTCTACTAATAATAAAGGAGAATATGTGTTTATGTGTGTTTGTGCTCTACAGGACACATTGCTGGATCTAAAGTTACAAAATTTGGCACAAACATACTTTGGAGGGTGGGAATGTGCATTTCGGAGCCCTTTTTTGAAATTTTAATCAGAATTTTCATTAATTAAAAATTAAGCGAAACGTTTGACGTTTTCCCTTAATAACTTCCGAAAATATTACAGCACAAAAATTATTTTCACACTGTCTGAAAGTTCAAAAATTTATATTTTTAATGACATCAATTAAGTTTCTGTATTATTTTCCTCTAATCTTACTAATTTTAAAAAATTTAGGTTTTTTTTTAGGCATAATCTTCAACAATACTTCATTGTTGCAATGAAATGCAAACCGTTTTCATTGTTTAACCCCCTAACTGAATCATTTTCTTTGCTATCTAATAAGATGAACCATTCTGTTTTGGAAAAGGGCTATCATTTTCATTCATCTCAGAAGGTATATAATACTTGAGATGTTTATAGATTCTACGTAATTTTTCTGTAAAATTATAAAGCTAATTAATTATTAAACTTTAGTTTTAAGATTAAAAATATGATAATTCAATGCACGAGTATTCTCGAGCTTTTAAGTCAAGCAGTTAAACAAATATTTAATTGTGAGTTTATCTTACATTGTTGAAAGTTAAGATAAATATCCAAATGGATTTTACTTTCTTTTATTTCAAGTTTTCTGTGAAATCTGTAAACAAAATCGTCAAAGATAGTAAGTTTATTAGGAAATATATCAAGTAAGCTGAATGATTATGGTTTCTATGTTTTGATTCTTTTTATCAGCATGTCTAAATCCAACTAACATACTGCTGGGCATACGCCGTTTTAATATTGAGATTAAATGCATATTTTGCCTGCAGAATAAGAAAGTGAAGTTGGCGCCGACAACTTGCAATTAGACATTAGATAACATGGACAGTTACTTGACCTCTTTGAGGGACGTTCAGGTAGGTAACGAACACAACAAATATAGGGCTACTAAAAGAACACAGATTAAATGTCTAACATAATTTGAAGTTTAAGATTACTTTATAAAGGGAACCATGGATATAAAATTATACATTCAATTAAAATTAAATTCCTAGCGAACAAGCTGGTCGCCGAAGGCGCCTAGTAAAAGAATAAATGGAGTTGATCCAATAGTTCATTGCTAAAAAGAATCGCTCATTACAAAAAGAATGGATGGCGAAACTCGACTCCCACAACATGGTTTTTCAGGCTGAATTCTTGGCACTGAAAAAGGCAATAGCTTGGGAAAGCGGTTGGAAAGGCAGTGCCAAATTATGATGTGACAGCGAATCAGTCCTCATATCACCAAAATCAAGGAACTCTATCATCCAAGAGATTCAAATTTCACTCCAAAACAACCCGAATATCGAAGTTGGTTGGGTAAAAGCTCATATTGGCATCGCCGGAAATGAGGTGGCAGACGAATTGACAAAGAAGGCAAAAATGGAAGGTCTTAAATTTGAAATCCTAGCTCCCAAAAGTTATCTCAAGAAACTACTCAAAACCGCCTCACTTCAGAGATGACAAACAGACTAGGATGAAGGCGAAACAGGAAGACTTATCCATAATATCAGACCAAAAGTCTCCGACATCCCATCACCCAGGACCAGGGAGGTTATTCAATTCGCCACTCTCCATGGACCCTTTCTCTGCTTCCTTAAAAGGTTGAACCTCTATCACACAAATCGTTGTGCCTGTGGGAAGTGGGCGACCCTCTGCACTTTTCTACTAGCTGCCCGTTGACCGTCTCTTTCTACATGACGAAACAAGTGATCATCTCACCGAACATTGTTGGAAAAGCTGCCTCTCCAACAAATACTCGAGATCCAAAATCATTCATCTAGTGAACTTCCTTACCGATAAAGGAGTCTTGTTTAAATCGGACCCTGGAATTAACAGTAATTTTTCAGTGACTTGGACATTGAGCCCCCAGTAACAAGAAACTCCCAACGAGCTTGTTTGTAATTTCTTTTCTCTCTCTCTCTTTTGTTCTTTCCTTTAAAATGCTGCATCATTATTTTATAGTGGTGAGTATTTAGTATGTCTCTTTGTATATTCACTTGAATTTATTAGTTTATGTATTTAATTTGTTTTATATATTTTTTCATTATTATTCTATGTATTTTTTTTTTTTTTTTTTGCTCAAAAAAGTTTCTACACACATCCATCAAAACTCCAAACCGGAGATTTTTATCTTTGGTGTCAGGGGTGTGACGTAATGTGATGTAAAGTGATGTTAAAAAGAATCTTTTTATTTTTTATTTAGGTGTCAAAGGAGTATTATTACAAGTTTACAATATGGAGATCAATGCAGAAGGATGAACAGCAATCTAAGTTTTAAAAAAATTACATACATATAAATTAAAACCGTAAATAAACAATTTCATACATAAAAAGAAGTTCATGTCACACTGATACGAAAAAAATATATGATAATTGACAAGATTTGTTGTAATGTATTTCTGGTTCACTTCATAAAATGAAACTTAACACAAAAATATATGAAACACAATTCAAGCTCAAATTGCCTCTATTTAGCAAAAAATTTTATAAAAATTTTTTAATATAATGCATAAATTTCCCTAAAAATAACATGGTTACTAGACAGTACTGCATTTTCACAAGGAAATATACTTATAACAAAATGTTTAAAAGTTTATATATATATAAGACGCAAAACATAATAGAAAAACAATAAAATAAAATAACAAACATTCACATCAAATTCCAAAGGATATGAAAAAGAGATATATATATATATATATATATATATATATATATATATATATATATATATATATATGTAATAATCTCACTTAATTTTATTTCAAATTCTAATATTATATATTTTAAAGTCTTAATGTATTCCAAAATCACTTTTCTTAAACTCCAGTTTCGTTCTATTTCCAGCACTGGAGGTATATTAAATCTCTCGTCTTGGCATATTTATTACTAAAAGAATATTTTAATCTTTCCACGCGCGCACAAATCGCGAAATCAGCGACTCCTTGACGCCATCTATCTTCCCTCAAACGCTTATGTAATTTATTAAAAATAATCAATATTCCCTTCACTTTGATCACGTGTTATATTGTTATACCCTTATCTGAGAGAATCGGGGATTTTCTGTACACTTTTACTTAAAACTTTAACTAAGATGTTGGTATGTCCGCCACTCTCCAAAATATTTTTTATAATAAAGCAAGTTGGTTGGTTATATATATATATATATATATATATATAACAAATACGAAACAAACATAGCAGAAATGTAAAAGCAACATATACAAAATAAATATTCATAAAACAAAATGTCAAGAAAAAAATGTCAAGAAAAAAATCTGCGTTAAGAAAAAGCCGAAAGTGTAATATATATATAAAAGGGGAACATAAAATAATATAGAAAAATATAACACAAACGCAACGAATGCGCAAAAATGCTGCAATTCAAGAAGATTTGTGGAAAATATATCAATATCATGAAAGTCAAAAAATGTTAAAAATAAAATGGAGAGACTGTAGTAAAACGGTAAAAGCGTATAGATGCTCATCAGGGAAAGTAAAATCTATACGAACCGTTAAAAAATTAGTGAAATCATAATGTTTTCTGCGAACAGTGTTGGCATATAGCTAAAAATTTTATTACACCTTAATTTTTATTTACACCTTAATTTTTATTTACACCTTAATTTTTAAACACACTCCTTTCCTTTTTATCATCATCCCTTAATTTTTATATACACCTTATATTACACATTAATTTTTAAATACACTCCTTTCTTTTTTTTCGCCATTTCTTTAATCTTCATCGTTTCCTCAAAGTAGTTCGCCTTCATCCTTTTTTTCCATCGATTTCCTAATCTTCATCGAAACTCCCCCAACCTCAGAAGTAACTTGATATCTTCGTAAACATCCGGTCACTACATGACGCGTTCAGTTATTCCCTTTGTCGCGTCTCCCGTTGGTAGCATCTCTCAGTTTTAGGTTAGTAATTTCTTTTATTTGTATTTCATTCAAATTCTTGGTTTATCATAATGTTCGGGGTAAAGGACAGTGTTTTTTAGCTATATGCCAACACTGTTCGCAGAAAACATTATGATTTCACTAATTTTTTAACGGTTCGTATAGATTTTACTTTCCCTGATGAGCATCTATACGCTTTTACCGTTTTACTACAGTCTCTCCTTTTTATTTTTAACATTTTTTGACTTTCATGATATATATATATATATATATATATATATATATATATATATATATATATGTGTGTGTAATAATCTCCCTTAATTTTGCTTTAAATTTAATATCATATATTTCAAAGTCTTAATGTATTCCAAAATCACTTTTCTTAAACTCCAGTTTCGTTTTATTTCCCGCTCTGAAGGTATATTAAATCTCGCGTTTTGGTATATTTATTACTAAAAGAATATTCTAATTACTTCCATGCGCCTACACAAATCGCCAAATCAGCGACTTATTGTCGCCATGCTTTTCCCTAAAACAGTTCAGTAATTTTCTAAAAACAGCTATTATTCCCTTCACTTTGATTACGTGTCTATATGTTAAATCCCTACCTGAGGAAATGCAGGGATTTTCTTGGAGAAGAAGAAAATTAGAATATAACTCGGCTTCTTACTGACTACAACCACGAAAACACATATATATATATATATATAATGTATTCGTTATTTGTAGTCGTTAAATAAAAACACAGGCCGAGTTAAATTCTAATTTCTTTTTATTATCGGAGAGTGACGAAATGTACGTACATCATGCTTTAAGTTTTAGCCAGAAGTGAACAGAAGATCCCTGCTTTTTCTCAGGTAGGGATTTAACAGATAGACATGTGATCAAAGTGAAGGGAATAATAGCTATTTTTATTATATTACGTAAGTGTTGTAGGGAAAATGCATGGCTGCAATAAGTCGCCGATTTCGCTATTTGTGTGCGCGTGGAAACGATTAAAATATTCTTTTAGTAATAAATATGCCAAAACAAGAGATTTAATGTACCTCCAGCGCGGAAAATAGAGCGAAACTGGAGTTTGAGAAAAGTGATTTTGGAATAAATTAAGATGTTAAAATATATAATATTAGAATTTAAAGTAAAATTAAGTGAGATTATTACATATATATATATATATATATATATATATATATATATATATAATATTCAACTGTTTGATGAAAAGGAATTTCTACGAAGCAAAAGTTTTATACTAATTCAATACAGTGGATTCAGAATTCATTTAACAGAAACTTAAAAGCTCCTTTTTACAAAATTTAAAATGTGAAAAACAGTTTTTCATTCTGCTTTACATTAATGCTGATATTGCAGCAAAGGAACTTCAACAGAAAAGATAATATTTACCGAATTCAATGTATCAGTCCAGCGATACACCGGAGTCTGCTTAATACTGCAAGGATGATTTTGATGAGATTTGTAAACAGAAATACTATAATTAAACAAACACCTTAAATCCTGAGTAGCATTCAGAGAGAAATAAATAAATTCATGATCCAAGTCATAAGTAATTCTAAACTGACTGCCTCCAAGCCACTGCCCAACTGTGACATCTAGATATTAAAAAGGAATTTCAATGAATACAATAAAGACATCAATAGTAGTACAGAATAGAATGTGCATGTTTTCGCACATGCATATTATTCCATTTCACTTAAATACACAATTAAGAAAAACGAATAGTAATATGTCGAAGACTATCTATAAGGTGTCTATTCCAATGTCATCCAGTTCTATATAAGAAAATCTTATGATTTCCTGATATCATACTTATACCTGATATCATCAGCAGGATAAAAAATAATAAACTAATTAATCTATTATAGATAACAATGGAATTCACTGCAAAATTAGATATATATTTTTTTGGTTATATACTATAAAATAATACACTTTACAATTACTAGAAGATTTGTGCCCGTCTAAGACGGGCTTTTAGCTTGCCAGCAATATCTCAAATCTGATTGTCACAGATTTATTAACGAAAGTTGCAGTGGAAAATCTCATGCGCATTGGTAGAGTGCTTAAGAAACAAAAAAAATCCCTTTTCGGCAAGATTGAAGGCAAAGATAGATTTCTTTACATTGATGTTACAAAAGTAATGAAATATTACAAATTAATCAATACAGACATAGCCCATGACTTTATTGTTTCTACACATTGCAATATTTACTCTGTGATTCTGTTTTCATGCCATTTAATTTCTTACTATATCAAGGTTTTATCATTCCATTCTTCATTCCAAAAAGTTATGATAGATTCATCGGTAAGTACATTGGTCAATATTTTTTTTATATCTGAACACATAATCATTCAACAGGTAGGAGTCATAAAGAAATAAACATCTCAGCAGTGCAAATATCTGCTAGATAAAATTAAGCCAGCCTATCTGAAACAGTAACAAGAAATTGACTCTTGACACGAATGAAAAAAGACTTTAGATTTAAAAATTAATTTATTTAATCTAAGTTACAATATAATTGTGCGAATATTACTTTGTCATATGGTAAAATCACATGACATGAAACATTTAAACACTACTAAAATGGCTCATTTAGAGAACTCCTTGGTTACAGAGATAATAGTCACTAAATTCTTAGCATATAAGAGAATAAAATTATTAAACATTGTGTGTGGCAAATTTAATACGTGTTTTTAAAGCATAGAATATGAATGCAACCAATTTGAACAAATCTCCTTCGACGATTAAAACCAAATACTCAGGCAGAAAATTCCAAAACAATTTTAAAGTTAAGGAGATATTTTTCAATATCAAAAAGGATAACGGGAACTCTTATTTAAATATCTATCTTTTTGGGGCTGTTTTATATTGAATTCATTAAACAAATTTTGGTCCCATCATGTTTAGTTAAATATCAAATTAAAATAATTTGTCAAATTAACTAATTATCAAATTAACTATTAAAATTAACTGTTTGAATAATTAAAATTAACTATTTATTTAATTAAAATTAAATAATTAATTGTGACAAAATCTTCAGTAAAACCTTTTTTATGGTTCATACTATTTGCCAGCAATCTTAATCTTATATTTATCTAATAATTATCTTAATTTAAATAAAAGTCATTGTGGCGATGTATGTATGTTCTACATCTCCTCCTAAACCACTGGACTGATTTCAACCAAACTTTGCACACTTTTTATTTAAGAAAAGAGAAAGGTTATCTTCAATTTTTCAAAGCCTAAAAGTACCTTAAAATTTGACTTAATTAAAAATTAAGAAAGGCGTTTTTCCGCGATATTTTTCATTTCCATAAATTTGTTCCTCTGATTTTAATATTTTTTCAAAATTAATTTTAAACTGAATTCGTAATGATATTCTTGTTGAAGAACAAGAATAATACGAAGAACTGTTTCTAGAAGGAAGAATGCTAAAAGAAAATTTTAAAAGCAGATGATTAACAATTTATATCGAGACCTACTATTGATTTATTTTCATGCTTGAAATTAATGAATAATTAACTAGCTAATTTAATTGTTTCAAAATATTCATTAAAACCTTTCTTTTACTTTAGTAATTGTTAACAAAATTTGAAGTACCTATATAACAAAAAATAATGTGTGGAGAAAACGGATGTTTTTAAAAATCGTCTGGTTCAATTGATATCCTCATTTTAATTAAAAACGTTTCATATCAGAAAAGGAATTTGTGTATAATAATATTTATACAACAGTAATTTTTAGAACCGAAAACATTTTAATCCGGAGCAAAGCCACAACTAGGTTACCATATAAAAAGTGGAAGCGAATGCGGCTGATGGGAGCTCATAACTTCTAAGTAATTCTTGCTGTCAAAAACTTTCAATATAAAAGTAGTTTAATTTGATAAGGTGATAATTACCCTAATTGAAATTTTCTTTCTATCTTCAACCTTATCCCCCCCCCCCGCCCCCCCCCCTTGAATATCGCTTTTCAGCTCATAACTTATAAGCAATACTAGAAGACCAAAAACAAAGTCAAAAAAATATTGCTGCCATCCAATTAGAATATAAACAAGGAAAAGAAGTATTAACTAATGATAAATGGAAGAGAATTCAATTTAAAATGCCTTATTTCGTGAAAATTAATGAAATGTTTTTAATTGGGACGATTTCCCTGATTATTTTTGCTAACAAAGTCGAAGAATTTGAAAGAATTTTCACAACTCTAGTTTTTATCAGCACAACCTCAATTGGGTCATAACCCACATTTTAAGATGCCCTTTCTTATTATATCATTATATTAAATAACATCAATAGGCCACCATCACTTACTATTCATTAAAATATTCCAGATTTCAAAAAATAAAAAAGAGCAAATATCTAATAATAAAAGCAAAAAAAAACAACACTAGACCCAAAGGAATCATTCTTCACAATGCCTCATGTTTTTTATTTATTCTATTACAGAATTTATACTACTAGATAAAAAACAAAACTTCAAATTATAATACAAAGTCAGATTTAATGATTTATTTTATGGTTAAGAAAGTTCCTTATTTGAATCTTGTGTGATACTACAATACCGTTCTGTTCAATAACGGTTTCTTTCTTTTAATAAAAACCAACTGATAAATTGGTAAAAATAAGTTTCAGATAAGAGACTTAACATAAGAAAGAAGAATATTAGAAAATAGATGCAATATACTAGCTTCTTTTTTCATTAGACTTTATTGAAATGGTCAATTAACAACAAAAATAATAAATTTCGTTTTTTTGAAAAGAACTTACTACTTAATGAGTAATCCATGGCTTGAATTGAAATTACTTCATCAGTTTCTTTATAGACAAAGAATAAAATTTCCAAGTGATCTCTCTGTAATATTGGTATTCTGAAGCACGATAACAATATGTCCTAGAGATGAATTATTATGTATAGATGAAAACATTCATATTATTTCTTTATAAGAAAAAAAATTATAACTACAGTTAACACATCTTAAGCGAGTGTTTTCTCGTAATATAGCTGGCAATTTTTTGCAATTCATGAGCAAAATTGCACAAATTTCAAAATTGCATGTGCATCCAATATGCACAAATCATAGTTTTGTCGTCTCCCGCGCTTTAACAACAATATGCACAAAGCGAGTTAAGTCGTTTGAGCTTAAAATGTGTTAATCTGACCAACCATGATAAGCTATTCCAATTGTAATCTCTACTAAATATAAAGGCGAATGGTGCGTCTATATGTGTTGGCTCTCTATAGGGCAGAACGCTAGATCTACAGCTATGAAATTTGTTATAAACATACGTTTTAGGGTGGGGATAACGGTGTAAGGGCTTTTTGTTTTCTGTTATAAATAATTAATGGATGATACCTAAATCAAAACATTGGTTCTGTAACTGTAATTAATTAACGCTTTAGCTTAAAAGTAGTATAATATACAACACTTACATCGTTAGCAGTGGAGAATCCAGGATTTGGGTCGGGGGGGGGGGCTGAGGTCATAAAAATTTTGTATCGCCGTGACGAATGTCAAACCTTATGGCTCATGTAAACCAAACTTTAACTTTATAGACTTTACTCACTTGACAATAAGAATCATAAAAAACAATACAATACTTTCCACAATTTAATAAAAAGATACAACGAAATAACTAGCCAAAAAATGTCTTCGACCGCGTCAACTCCAAGTGCAAGTGGAATGACTAGAAATGTAGGAAAATTTTCGAACCTGTCAAGCCAGAAAGCAATATTGTCACGTTTTTATTATTTTCTTTAATCTTCCAGCGGGGGCGCCTGCACGAATTTTACGACATATTGTGCATAGTATTACATAAATATATCGTACTGTTTTACAAAAATAAATACAGCTTTTATTTATGTTATCTGTATTTATTAGCTTAATAGTAAACAACGATTTTATAATTAAAAATTGCACTTAAATTCATAAAAGAACGATATAAATATGTAATACGATGCACAATGCAAGTATCTCTTGAAAATGCGCACCTGCTGGAAGGTTAAAAAGAGAAATCAAGAACAAACAGTTGTAGTGATTTTAAATAAAATAAAGAATTTAGACTTAGCTCGGGGGGAGGCTGCAGCCCGATAGCTACCATCTGTATTCGCCATTGATCGTTAGAATATAATTTGCCTACTTTACAGCCCAAATGTTTAATAGAATAGAAGTTATGATGTAGGCCTATCTAAGTGTCATTCCAAAATCGGCGATTCTCCCCTATATATCTCTGCTTATAATAAAGGAGAATGTGTGCATGTGATGGTTCTCTACAGGGCAGACCGCTTGACCTAAAGCGACGAAATATGGCACAAACATACTTTAGAAGGTGGGAAAGTGCACCTCGGAGCCCTTTTCTTAAATTGGAATTTTAATTAATTAAAAATTAAGCGAAATTTTTGCGTTTTTCCTCCATAACTTATAAAAATATTACAGCACAAAAATTATTTTTACACCATCTAAAAATGCAAAAAATTACTTTTTGAATGATATCAATTAAGTTACTGTTCAATTTTTTCTCTCATTTTTATATATATTTTTAGTCACAATTTACAACAATACTTTTCATTGTTGCACTGAGAGTCGAACTGTTTTCATTGTTTAAATAAACATTTTATTGCGCTAGGTGACCTTACATATTTTCATAGATTGTGAGGTAATTGGTAATTTATGTCTGCCTCTTGACGTCTGGTCATTTGAACTATTGGGGGGAATTTTTATTCCAATCTGAAAAGTCCTTTTAATGGTGTGTAAGTAAATATGGTTTGGGGAACCAGAAGTAAAATTTCCCTTTTTCATTCTTCTGTGGATTGAAAGTTTTCTCTTGAAGATATGATGAATTAAAATATTTCTGGGTTTTAAGCATACTTCAAGCTATAATTAATATAAGATGTTGCGCAATATCTTAATTCTAAGTGCTTTAATTTTTAGATTATTTTTAAAAATTTAAGTTAGGGGTACTTGACCCTACCAGAAAGCTACTGCAGTTTCGATGTCATAATCGAATGAAGTAGATTGTATGGTTGGGGATGCATATTTACGGATCCTATTATGGTTTGGATTGAGGTCGCTTTTCATTGGCTCTCAGCGTCACGTGAACTTCGCTTGCTTTTGAATGATGTCATAGGAGCGCGCTTAGTTTGGATTTCGATTTTTGTCTTAGTTATTGTATCATGGAGAAACCAAAATTATCTTTATCTTCAATTCATCATTCCCTTTAGAAATATCCAAATAATCTCAATTAAAAGATAATTTTGGTTTTTCCATGATATAATAGCTGAGACAAAAATCGAAATCCAAAATAAGCGCGCTCCTATGACATCATTCAGAAGCAAGAGAAGTCATGTGATGCTGAGAGCCAATGAAGAGCTACCTCAATCCAAACCATAGTAGGATCCGTAAATATGCGGTTGGGATTGACTTTCTGGTACTTTCTCACCAATATTGCTACTCAAATAATGAAGTTGAATGGCAACCCTTTACCTTGTTTAGCAGCATAATGGCTAGTGTTTTTGGTACTTGCGAGTTTTGTATAAGAATAATTATTTAAAAATAATTTGTAAATAACTATTTAAAGGATAAAAAATTTTTATGAAATAACATCACATAAAATATTTTAGTAACTATTTTTAAAAATGAGATTTATTCCATTTTCCCTTGCTTACAAATAATCGATTTTTATAATTTATTATTTTTAGATCTTTTATTAAGCATTTATTATTTTAAAAAAAATCGTTTTTACACCATCTGACAATGCAAAAAATTACCTTTTCACTAATGTCAATTAAGTTGTGGTGCTATTTTTTTCTGTAATTTTAATAAATTTTAAAAAATATGTTTGGAATAATTTAGAACAATACTTTTCGTTGTTGCAATGCAATTAAAACCGTTTTAATTGCTTCAAATATTTCATTGTTAAAAGCTAAGGAATTTCTTTTTACTTTCTCGTATACGAAGTATACAAAGAGAAAGTATTGTAATCGTCAAAAAATTCGAACTCGAGATTTTGACGGATCTCCACGTTTTAGACCTCCCTGAATCCGAAAAACACAATTTTGGAATTATGTCTGTATGTCTGTCTGTGTGTCTGTCTGTGAACACGATAACTCGAAAACTATTAGAGCTACGGGGATGAAATTTGGTATGTGGTCTTTCAACATAATTTGTAGGTTTCTATCAAATTTTGGACAAAATCTGTCAACGGGAAGTCTGTCTATTTGTATGTCCGCGGTCATGTGAACGCTATAACTCAAAAACTTGAATAGCTAAATGGATAAAATTTGGTACACAGTTTTATCGTTATGAATGTAGGTCCGTATAAAAGTTTGGACCAAATCCGTCAAAAAGAGGCGTTCAAATTGCATATTCAATTTCTTTTAATCCGATTCTCATGCGCATGCGTATTGGTAGCAATCTGTTATTGTTGTAAATTTTATTTACAACAATAAATAATGTTTTCAAGCATCAATTGTTAACAATTTTTTTATTGTTGTAAATCAAACCGATCTCATTATTTCAGCAAATCTTTTATTCACGCGCTCTTGCAATTGTTACGGTTGTGGTAGTATAAATTGTTTTCTTGGGAATTCAATTCCAAAGCAGAATTTTCGCTTTAGTACTCATTGCATTGCCTATTTTATCGCGCCTGCTTCAAAGTAATATTTTTTTGAAACGTGGCAACAGATATTTGATTTCAGGTTTGTTTGTTTTTTTTTGTTTTACTTTCTCGTATACGAAGTATACAAAGAGAAAGTATCTCCACTACGAATTTCCACTTAGAAAGTATACGAGAAAGTTTAGGGGAGACTACTCCCGCTGGTTTATTTCGAAATCTGTAAACAAAGTCCTTTAAGATAGTTACTACATTAGGAAATACTCTGGTGGACCAATGCTAAGAACCATTTTTAAGATGCGAAAAATTTAGACTTAATGGGAATACAATAGTTCGTAATTAGTTGCGCAGGATCATGGGTCATGCAATCGACGTAACTCATATTTTACAGTGGAGATTCGGTCACTAGGACATTTAGAGGACCGCTCACAAATTGATGAACACGAAAATTATTTTGGCCCACTCCGTTTCGCAGAAAGCTGATAACGAGTTGAAACTTTCATCAATGGTTTGTTTGATGTGCATAATGTTTTCATGTATTTTCGTAAAAATAGCAAACATATTCATGAAGATAAAAAGGTTTCTTTAAAAAAATCCCTATTTGACAATATGTAAAGAAGCCTTGTATCAAAATTTGAATCAAATAATTTGAATATTATAGGAAATAAGAGTATTTTTAGTAAATAATTTTTTACTGCGCATGTGCGAAACGTAGCGAAATTTTTCTTTCATAACTTCAAAGGCATATATATAGGGCAACTTATATAAAAATTCCAGTTCAATAGCGTTAATATTCAGAAAAATATCGGCATTTCTGCGAGTAGAATTTCGGTACACTCTAAGAGAAGCTAAATCATGAGAGTTCTTGGACAAATTGATATTTTTCAAACTTGAATCTTCGAACAGTAATATTGAATTTTATGGAAGTTGAATATCTTGAATACTCATGTATATTAATAAATTAAATACATAATTTAAATTGCATTTCGATGATATCTATTCGAAGATTCAAGTTTAATAAATTTCAATTTGTGAATGGGCCCTTCTCATTTAGCTTCTCTTAGAATGCACTGAAATTCAGCTCCTTGCAATGCCAATATCTCATGGGTCATACAATCAATACGATTGTATGACCCATGATTCTCCGCAACTGATTGCGAACTATTGTATTCCTATTAAGTCTAAATTTTTCGCATCTTAAAAATTGCCCTTAGCATTTGTCCATCAGTGTATATCCAGTATGCTGAACAATGTTTCAATTATTTTTATTACAGTAGACTCTCGATTAACCGGGATGGTCGGGAAATGCTTCGTCCCGGATAAGCGAATATCCCGGATAATCCAATTTAAGCAAATTTTGATGCAAAATTTTGGAAAAATGATAGAAAAGGTAAAATTATTATACAATAAGATATTAATAGTTTAATTAATACAAACGAAAAAGAATTAAGAAGAAATTTTAATGTTATTTAGATTTACAATTCGTACAATTAAAAATAAAAACAGAGGTGTAGTTTACCTCACTGCTTTGTGAAGAATGAAATGATAAAAGTCTGTTTTTGTTTTTCATTTACTCTTCGACGAATTATACTACGCAGATTTCTCAATATCATTTTTTCTGCAGGTGTGCTTTCATCTTCTTGCCCCAAGTAATTAAGTAACGCCTCAGTGTGTACTAATTTTTGATGAGTAGCAAGATTTTCCTCATCACTTTCAGGACATTCTTCGAAATTCCTTGTTTTTTCTGAACCACAAGTTACACGGGACACAATATCATCGACACTTAATACTTCGCAACAATCCAATGTCGAATCTTCGTTAATTCATTTCCCGCTGCTTCTTCATCCACATTTTCAAAACAGTCTAATTTTCTCAAATCTCCCAAGATTTTTCTCTGCAAATTTTTTGGGATCGTCCCGGATAATCCGATCCCGGTTAATCGAGAGCCTACTGTAGTATGTTTATACTGTATGTACGTCTCGGATAATCCGCAACCCGGATAATCCGATCCCGGTTAATCGAGAGTCTACTGTAGTATGTCTGTACTGTATGTACGTCTCGGATAATCCGCAACCCTGATAATCTGATCCCGGTTAATCGAGAGTATACTGTAGTATGCTTTAATACAATTAACTTGATGCCAAACATAAAATGTACCGCGCCATTTTAATATTGAAATCAAATGCGTATTTTGCATAAAGAATAAGAGAGTGAACTTGACGCCGACAGGGTGGAATATGATGTTGCATGTCACCGACAACCATTTGACTCCATGAGAGACGTTCATGTAGACAATGAACAAAACAGGTGCAAGGCCACTAAAAGAACATGGATTAAATGTCTATCACAATTTAAAATGACGTTGTAAAGGGAATCATGCACATCAATTTATGCAACATGTGTGTGAGTGTGTTTTTCTATAAATAATAAAGTATTCTTTCTTTGACAACTTTAACTTGCTACAATTATGTTAACATTTGTGAAGAACTCAGCAATAAAAAAGATTACGACACAGAAAAAAAACAAATTTAGCATGAAATAAGCAATGTATGTCTTACCTTAGATTTCACAAGAACTGAAGATGGTATTAAAAATTGATAGCATGCATGGTCTCTTCCAAATGAAAATTTTACAAGTAAAGATTGATTACCTGAAATATCAAAATGTTTAAAACAATTTAAAAATAAAAATATAAATAGAGTAAAACTTTTTAAGCAGTCACTCCTCTCAACGGCCACTTTTGTTTCACACATAAACATGCTAAAATAACTTCCAAGAACACCCACTCGAACCCCTACAATGGTGGTGGGGGAGTGACCTGTTTAATTCCATAAAATCCATTCCTTTCATCTTCCTGGCCCTGGGTCTCTTATTAAGAGAAAGAGGGAAAGAAAGGGGGGGCAAAAAGTAAATACACACACATACAAACACAGAAAATCAAAGTGAAAATAATCATCACTCTCCCAATATGGACAGAAAAATGGACTTTGCCCTCTACCAGCATGGGGGCCATTCAAATGGCCATGGTAACTAAACACAGAACAAGAAGTTATTTTTGCCACAAGCATAGTCTTTTGATCTTTAAACAATGCCCAAGCGTGTTTTTCTGAATCTAGACCAGGGATGTAGTGGAGCCAGAATGCACCGGGACACCACTCTGGCACTTTTTTTAAGAGAAATAAATTTTTAAAAAAATGTGAAAATATCCTTAAAATCTTCCTTTGTCACCCAGGTTAGAACGTTCCAGTATTGCTTTTAAAGCATCCCGGCATTGCTTATTTTGCGACTAAACCACTGATTTAGACCAGCAAATAGTACGATAATAGGAAATTGATTTTAAAAAAAAAGTTAGTCAAATCTCTTAATTCTGGGAGATTTGATAGATTTGACTAACAAACAAAATCATTAATTTCTAGCTCAGTAGATTTTGGAAAAACTGACGATATTAATGCCCATTCCTCTACAACAACTGACAAATCAATCAGGGATTTACTTTTTAGTTCAAAAACAAAACTATAAAAGGTGACCCCTGAAAAAAGAAAGAGATCGAAGCAAACATAAGTTGTATATTTTTTTAAAAAATTTAGAAATCTACAATTACAGCACTTTTTTTTCCTTTAGACAAGTCATAAAATTCACTATGTCAGAAGCAGTGAATCCTGGCTTATTTTAGTCTTTCAAAAATGAAAGCTCTTTACAGAGCCAACAACTCTGAATGACCGATTTTGCTTGGAGAGGGGGGTGGCCGCTTTAGACAGGTTTCACTGGATTAATAATTATTTTAATTTTTAAAAAATCATAAAATATTTTTAAAAATATTTCAAATATGATCTTTTTATACAATTGCAGAAAAAGACGTGAGAGATTTATTTACGTTGTCAAAAAACCTGGTTAAATGAAGCACATGAAAATCTTGATGAAATTTTGTACCAGATACACCTATATTTGAATGCAGGATAGAATAACCACATTTTTCACTTGTTGCACTAAATTAGTACAACGATTTACAGTGTCTATTTTAAATGAAGAAAATAGCAAACGTATGCATGCATATGACTGTTCAACATTTTCTACTGATTTACTTTATCTTAATATATATTTATAAAATATCAAAAATTAAAAAGAAAAAAAATCAACATCTTTTTTCTCTTACGATGCTTTTTATGTATACCCCTCCCCCCATTTTGGATAGAAAATTCCCTCCCCTCCCTAAGAAAATACTTTTCAAACTATTACGATTCAAACCTGTTTCTTAACTGAAATACATACAATAAAAAAATATCACATTAAACAGTTGTCTCTTTTTGTTAATGATATTAACAAAAAGAGACATCTAAAATTATTTAAAAAAATTCTAAAATTATATGACAATCTTAAAATTATGACTTTCGAATAAAATCAAAATTTTACCTTGTTTAATCAGATCATCATACGAACTCAATATTGCTTGGACCTGATAACCATTCTTTTTCTGCTTAATTTGGATGTCTTTCAGATGAATGTCAATTTTGTTGATTTGATTAACAGCAACCAAATTGTTATCTATGAGAACAATTATAAACAGATGTTATTAACGGCAGATACTATGTTTATGTAAGCAATGGATTTTCCTATCAATTTTCATTAGAGAGGAATTACTTAGTTTTCATGTTCAAAAACTGTCATACAGTCAGATATTATCAGATATAAACATATGCATTAAGTTCCAGGTATTTGCAATATTTCTATAACAAAGGTTAAATTAAATAAAATTTATTTTTCTGAATGAATTGTATTCGTACTAGGTTGCTGAATATACTATTCTTTTCCATATAAAAAAATATGGCATTTTTCAGTTCGCCTCACAACAATCAATTCGAAACACGACATTTTTTTATTACCATAGCAACCATCATACTGTGCACAAAAGTGCACTAATCTCACAAAGGAAAGCTTGCGAAAAACCACATAATTAACTGCATTTGACAGGCATTTTGGCTGCTGTCATACTAAAAGAAAAATACCAAAAAATATGTTCGCAAGAATCTAAAGTATACACGAAATCGAATAAAATCATGTCATACATGATAGAAAATGTATTAATTATATGCATCATTTTCATACAAATTTTAATCAAGATAGAAGATATAAAACAGTACCCAATAGATCACATGTTCTTTTTGTACACCTTAACATTGGCTGCTTAGAGCGTATTACCTATTAAAAGACGCATATAATATTAGAGTCGTATATAATACATATAAAATTCAATGTAATGATAATGAATAACAAGTAGAAAAATTTCCTTTCCATTGAAATAGAATTTAAATTTTGATATGTATAGATATTTATTTAAAATAAGATATTAAAATTAATTTAATTAAGTTATAAAAAATTAAATAGATGAGCAAGATAACACAAGTGCAAACTGCCTGATAATTTTCAATTGTCAGAAACTATTTCTTACCGGAAGTGAAAGACTGTTGTTCATGCAGCGAGGAGATAAATCGCAAAGATTTTCTCCGATTGTATTTGAAGCAGTTTTCGTAATTAAAGCTACACTTGATAAAACAAACCATATTAACAACATATTGTGGATTTCCAGAAGACATAATAATTATTTTCTCGCCATGCACCTCTCATTCATAAAAGACGAATAACAACAATATATTGCGTTTCTTCAGAAACATCAACTGTTGTTGACACTCGTGACGAGTACATGCGATAAGTTTATCTAAACGAATGATTGCTTGCTTGAAGATTAAGCACAGGTATCAGGATTTCTTTTTTCATTATAAGATCAGCATGTTTACAAATAAGAAAAAACACCAAAAGAAATAAATTGTATATTTTCGCAAGTTTTGCACGTGTTTCAATTGACCAAGGTCCAAGATTTGCCCGAAGTGTCTTCTACACGTGTATTATGTAAACATCAGAATACGCGCGACTTCGTTAAAAGAAATACGGCTCTTTCACTGGCTGAAGCCGGGCTTCCAAAATTGTTGGTGGCGACACCTAGTGTGAGCGAGCAGAAGAATATTAAGGGTTCGAGATTTCTCACCGAGAGTATTAATTTTATATTCCTCAAAATAGCTTTAAATGTTAAAATGGTTTTTTTAAAAGAAAAATTCTCTTTGTTATCTGATTGCCTTCTAGTTATTTTTCAACATCAAACCTTTTTTTTTTTTGACGGAAATGAAATCGAAAATGATCGAGTTTTAGAAGCTTTGAACTAAAACAACGTTTCGAAATTCGTAGTCTAGGTTCACTTTGAATAATGAACCAAAAGAATGTTTAAAAAAATGCGACAGATGATCTGGATGCTTTTGTCCCATGAACGTAATGAAGAAATGTCATATGTCATCAAAAACATACATGCTTCTCTGTATGACACAAGAGCTTGAATATCATTGCAACAATAAAAAGTACTGTTGTAAATTGTGCTTAAAGCATTTTAAAAAATTTATTAAAATTAAAAAAAAAATTGTACGGCGCTTGATTGATATCATTGAAAAGATAATTTTATGATTTTCAGATAGTGTAAAAGTAATTTGTGAGTCGCAGGTTGCCGACCTCTAGTTTATAGAAAACTGGAAGTCAAATCAATCCATGTATGAAATAAAAGAGTGTCGTTTTTATTCTATATCATGTATATCACTCGTTTTCCTAACGAATTAAATATGATGCAAAGCTGAGAGGCAAAGAGGGAGAGACGTGAATAATCTCTGGTAAATTAGAACCATGCCTATCTAAAATCCAAAATATTATTTTTTTTTTTTTCAATCTAAATTGTATTTATGCTTTGCATACCTCGCAGAATGTCTTAATATGCATAAAAATAAAAGAAGGGCTTAAATATTCAACAATTATTACATTTAACTCTGTAATACACATTTTCCAATACCCTTAACTAATATATATATAGGGTGCGGCAAAAAAAACTCGGACAAAGTTAGTGCATCATAGAATAGAAGTTAACTAATTTCTTTTTAATTTGTGTGCATTTCTTTTTGTCTACCACTTTAATTATAAAATATTTTATAATATATCTCTTAGTTTATGTGTTGTTTTTTTTGGCGTTTTTACAACGTCAAGCAAAAGATCTGCTATTTTAAAGTTGTTTAAGCGAGGAAAACGACAGTGTGAAATCGTTCGTTTGCTTAATGTGCCTCGGCAAACAGTGTCTGATACAATCTGCCGTTTCAAAGAGCTTGGCAATGATGGTTGACGTCCAGGAAGTGGACGAAAACATACGGTGAACACTTCCAAGAATCGTAAGGTAAAAAGCGAGTTCAACGAAATACGAGGGTTTCCATGAGAAAGATCGCTCGTGACATGGGAATAAGTGACCGATCGATGTGAGAATAAAATAAATAATAACGCCAACTCCCTCCATTCTGAGGCCTCGGTAGATCAGTTCTTGTACTCTTTCGACTGCTATAACAGATTGAGAGTGTAGTTACGTTGTTAAAAAATAAAAAGAAACAAGCTTTTCAGGGGATTTTTCGATGTGGATTAGCACAGAGTTTGACCGTCAGAACCAAAAATGCTCATCTCTGCAGGCTATAATGTCCCATCGTGTCTTTCTTCCTAAACAGAAAATTCTTCACTTCATAAAAAATAAATTAAGTCATAATTTTTAATTGCTATACTACCATTACGACACTTATGAACTTATAAATTTCCTGATTTCTGAAAAAGAAAAGAAAAAAAATTGAAACAATTTATATTTTAGAATTATATATCAATGTTTTTTATTTGTTTACATTTAGAGTTTTTACAGGTACTAAGAGTCTTCAAGAATTTTTACAGGAAGTACAAGAGTTTACATTTGTTCATAGTAATGTTGTTACGAAGTACATTTAAAATTATTTTCATATTTATGATAAAGTGAAGGGAAAAATTTTATAAGAATTCTATTTCAAATTTTAATTTCTTATTTGGGCATCCCTGTAAGATACGGGTGCGTGTCAAGGGCCCTGGCGCACACACGCGTCTTGCAGAGGGGGGGGGGAATTGTAATAATCTGACTTAATTTTATTTCAAATTCTAATATTATATATTTTAAAGTCTTAATGTACTCCAAAATAACTTTTCTTAAACTCCAGTTTCGTTCTATTTCCCGCTCTGAAGGTATATTAAATCTCTCGTTTTGGCATATTTATTACTAAAGGAATATTTTAATCCTTTCCACGCGCACGCAACTCGCGAAATATTGTCGCCATGCATTTTCCCTAAAACACTTACGTAATATACTAAAAATAGCTATTCCCTTCACTTTGATCACATGTCTATCTGTTAAATTCCTACCTGAGAAAAAGCAGGGATCTTCTGTTCTCCTTTGGCTTGAAACCTTATACTAAGATGTACGTACATTCCGTCACTCTCCGATAATAAAAAGAAATTAGTTAATAACTCGGCCTGTTTAATCATGTAACGACTACAATAACGAATACATTTCATATATATATATAATATTTATTATTTATATAATATATAATAAATTTTCAAATGATTTTAATGATATTTTACCATTCAAGAAAATTCCTTGAAAATACAACCCCAAGCTTATAATTTTAATTTTATAGGATTCGCTAACAACGCGTCACATATCTGAACTGATCTAATTAAATATTATCAATTATGAAATAAACACAACCAATTTAGAAACATATTATTTTAATTATAAAATTAAATGTTGAATTATGAAAAAAATTACGAATTGTTTTATTGCTACAATTTTAAGTAAAAACATTTATAAAAAAAATGTAAATTAATATCCTTAATCCATTATTTGCTTGCAAGCAAACTATTTTTTTTCTATGCAGAAAATCTTGAAATGTTTCAACTTTAGAGAACCACGAAATTTCATCCAATTAAAAAAAATTGAATTATTTCGATTTATTTATTTAGACTTATTTTTTAATTCCCGAGTGGTAAAAAAAACCTTGCAAATCACATTTCTCAAAATTCTCAGATGGTTTTAATATCCGACCATTTTATTCTATTGAAATGGGCATTTTGTGAATATCTTGCGCAATATTTGTAGTTTGGTTTGGTGAGATTTTATAAAGCAAAAGCCTGATCTGTCTCCACTACGCCAGATACATTTGTTGTAAACCCTGATAAAATGAAGTTTTGAAGAAGAAGAAGAATGAATGAAAAATGTTGAAATCATAATTAGTTCTAAAAATTTCAGTTTTGATAGTTATCTTCCAGTAGCGATTCTTACAGAAAATTGTTCGTAAAATTATAAGAATGGATTGTATTATTTTGTTCTGTGAGCTCTTTTAAATAGGCTTCAATTGTACATAGTCCGCTGATAAATGACATTGATTTATTAAAAATAGAATGGTATTCTTTATATAGAACTAAACATTCCTTAGTACGTCGCTCTTTAGTGAGTCATTCCTGTTGTTATACCGTTTCGCCTTGGTGGCGATTCGTTCCTATTCGTGTAAACGTTTTTAAAAAGGCTATTACATCGCATGTATTCGATAGTGCGTCGCCTGCCCTGAACTTCTAACACGTCGATTTTTCCTTTTTGAGCTCAGATAAAAACATTGCATTCTTTTTCCTTTCTGCACAATAGAATTTAACCTTCCAGCTGGCGCACCCTCTATACCAATATGAGAGGTCGCGCGTATTTACTAGATACACTATTATAAAATATTAATTTTTAAGAGGGTAATTATTAAAATTAGGTAGTAATTGGGTAAGAGTTAATAAGTACAATTATTTTAAGCAATTTTTATTTAAAAAGGAATGGAAACAATGTAAACATAAAACACAAAAACAATATAAAATGACAAAAGAATTAGCTAAATGACATGAAAATAAAATTGCCAATATTTCAATTGAAATATTTACTTTTTAAGGTAAAATTGAAAAGGCAATATGGAAGGAAAAAAAACAATTGAAATTTGGATATAAAAGGCAAGAAGTCAGTTTTATAGTCATTTCATCGCAACGATCGCACGAATCTGAAATACAAATATCAGATTCGCGGAGTTCTATTAACACCTCGAATTCCAAATGATGTCTAACAGTTCGTCGAAAGAAGGTGGAAGAATAGCGAAGGTCATGTTTTCTCAGCATCCTCTTGTAAAAAGATATAAAACGAAATTGTTCTCTAGTGTATCTCTCACATACGCGAGTCCGTTGAAAAGTTAATCAAGAGATACCTATCAGATGACTTGAGGTCTTCTCGATCTTGTATAGAGCAGAAAAAAGCCAGTTGATGGATGGATGGAGAAAAGTCGTGGTATGGAACAAATAGATATCAGTGTGGTATCTGACTACATGCGGGAAAGAATTTTTGAAAAAGCGCTTTAATGTGCAATTTTTAGTTCATTTTCTGACTCAATATGATTCAAAACAATGATTAATATCAGTCAGAAAATTTTATGACACTTGAGATTCAGTAAAATAGGATAATTTAGGTAAAAAAAATGGGGAATAATTATACCGTAATTAATGCAATAAAAATGGTATGATTATCTTTGCGTTTTGCTGAATTTTTTAAAAATTGGATTCTTTAAAATTTAACATTATTTTAAACAGGGTTCGTACACATTTCCTTAAAAGAAAATCAAGGCAGGGTTCGTACACATTTCCTTAAAAGAAAATCAAGGACTTTTAAGGACTAAAAAAAACAAAAAATAAGGACCTCTAAATTGAATAAACTTAATGAATTGTCGCACGCATTTTTAAATAAAATCTCATTTTTGCAAATTCAACCTATTAGATGATAAATTACAATATAAAACATAGAAGATACATTACAAATTTAACACAACAAAACTCCTAAAAATATGAGTTAATAAATTGATGGAAAAAAAACCATGAAACTGGTAATCAAATTAAATATCTTTTAATTCCAAAACTTTTTTCATTCAATTTTACATCCAAGGTATTTATTTTAATTTCTTTTTCAGAAATTGTTTTTCTTAGTTCATGCGATTGAATAAATAAATTTGTCCTTTGAATTTTCTGCCTCATTAGCTAAATCATTTGCTTTCTCATTTGTTTTGTGCATGTCCGCTTGGAGGAACATTTTCTTTAGTTTTAAAAAATCTATTTCTTCCTCTAGAGCTTTTCGTTTCAGTTGTTTTGTTTCAGACTTTTCTTTGGATCTTTCACTTTCTAAATACTGCATGTATTTTGCGCTGAGGTGGCAGCTGTCCTCATTTCTTTAGTAATTTTTAAGTCATAAATACAGACAACTTAATAAATTCATGATTTACACGCTGGAAAATATATGAAGCATCTTTTAAATTTTCTATTTCCAGGGCCTTGTGCACCGAAAAACCTCGTTGTCCATGTGACAGTATTAATACCATTTTGATAATCTTCCAAACTTTTTCATAATGATTATTGCTAAAATAAGTTTGTAAAAAATTATCAAGGGAATCACTCTTTGGATTGAAAGAATGAATTTGGCTTTACAATATTTAACAGAAAATCTGCATAGAGTAACAAATTTCGTCGCAATCTTTTCCCAAAATACGTTTATTTTGCGACAATACAATCAATACCTTTTTCATTTTTTTCCTGTGCTTTTTCGGGATATCAAGCCATTACTCGTAGATCAATGCAAATCGCAGGTCTTACTAGTGCGTAATTCACAGGACATTTCTGCATGAAATGTTTTATCATTGTTATGATGTTTTTCCGACTATCCTGTCCGAGTGAGAAAACATCCTTGTCTGCTAATTCCTTATTTTTTATCCTTTCTTTTATTAGTTGCTCTGCAGCAAATCCTAAATACACTTAACTTTTATCATTATACAAGTTTGGATCACTAAAGTTGAATTTGCATAAAGTCTCAGGTTTCTCAATTCTTTCATTCTTTGGTTTCAAAATTTTGAAATGTTGAATGCAATCATTAACAAGTTTTAAAAGCATCACTGGCAAAAAATGGAAGTAAAGGTTTATACCTTTGATAGTGTTCTAAAAATGGTAACAGCACTTTTGACAATCATTCCTATGGAACCATGGACCAATAAAGGCCACCTGTAACTCCTCCCTTATTTCCCAAAGTGTATGCGATGGATATGGATTCGTAGAACGCGAGCAGTGTCGTCCCCCCACTCCCACCGCATTTCCACGAGAGCCACATCGACCGAGATTAGAGCCGCCGAGGAGGAGGAATTAGAAAAACAATAATCGGTGAAATTTTAAATTTTTTAATAATGACAGAGTAAAAAGTAAGGACTTTCAAGGACTTTTTAAAAATGGGGCATAAAAATAAGGATTTGTAAGGACTTTTAAGGACTAAATGTAAAAGTAAGGACTTGTAAGGACCAGTGGCGGATTTTGTCAATATGAGGCCACAAGCTCAAAACTGACTTGAGGCCCCCCTCCCTCTACTCAATGTCTCAAATTCACCGTGATTTAGCCCTACGATGTGCGCATAATAGGTTTTGAGGCCCTCTCCCTTCCCCATTGTCGCAACTTCGCCGTCTGCATAGCGCTACAATTTACGTCCATTAGGTTTCGAGACTCCCTCCTACCGAATGTCGCTAATTCACCATCAGTTTGCACTACTCTGTACGTCGAATGTATTTTGAGGCCCCCTGGAATTTCGAGGCACGAGGCGAGCGCCTCTAACGCCTGTGCGGAAAACCGCCACTGGTAAGGACGCGTACGAACCCTGGTAAAGTTTATTAATATTGACATTGTAAGTCAATTAATATACTAAGATTTCCGTGTAATCTTAATAAATGTTAGCCGCCTTCAGCGATCAGCGTGTTCTCCGGAGATATAATATCAATTGAATCTCATTTGCGTAATAGAATATTTATGGTTGCCTTAACAAAGTAATTTTAAACTTCAAATTGTGAGAGGCATTTAATTCACGTTCTTTCAGCAGCCTTACACCTGTTCGCTGTTTTAGTTGCTGTTGAAGATTGAATCCACTAACTATTGAGACTACGCTCACATTTTTTTAAAGCTCTATGTATTATCATCGATCAGGAGAAAAGAGAGAATGAAAGCTTTCTTTATACAATAAAAAAGGAGAAATCATCGACTAACCAGTCGTGGATAAAAATGTTATGGTTTGTTTTTTTAACGAATAAAACCATACAGCTAAGATATATATGGATTAAAATATTAACTAACTAAAAACATTGAAATCAAACATAAAATATACATTTGATATCAACATTAAAATGGCACAGCATATTAGCCGGATAAAAACAATTAAATATTAGCAACCATAATCATTCCCCTTACTGGATATATTTTCCATTAAACTTATTATCTTAGAGGACTTTGATTAGATTTCCCAGGAAAATTAATGAAATGAAAAAAAAAGTGAAATCCATAAGCATATTACCTCAGCTTTTAACACTGTAAGAGGAAATGCAGGGTAAAGACCAATGAAGACCTAAAGACACGAATTTTGAAGACGAAAGACACAAACCAGTCTCTCCCACAACCATTGCTAGTAGACACGTGGATTGGATTAGAGCACCGTTGGGTTGTGGTTTCTGCTACTAAAGGCACAGACAATGAAATATGGTAGTGGACAAGATAAATGTTTTGTTACTTGCATGTTTTGTGCTTCAGATGAAATAAATTCTCTGTAAGTGCTTGTCTCGAGTTTTTAAGCTGTTTTTGAGGTATACTGCCATTTATGGGCAAAATTAAGAAATATTTTTTTTTTTTATTAGCAGAAAAATATTTACAACATGAGAAGATTTTTAGTGCAAACCGCACGTTTCTGTGCTAATTTACTTGGTTTTATATTTAATTTTGAAATGTGTCAAGAACTTTCGGTACACCCTGTATTGTAAAAACTGTCGTATTGACATTAATTATGTCTCAAGTCAATAGTTTGTTGTATATTCGAGCACACAAAGGACTTCTTTAGATGTCACGATGGTAGTAGCGTCAGCTGTCAGAGGATACGAGAGGCGGGGTTGTCCGAAGTTCAGGAGTTGCGAACTCTGGCCGATCCGAGGGGCTGTTTCGCGCCCCCCTGTTTGCTGGGCCAATGACACTTATGAAATGTAAGTGTGGAAAGGAAGGAAGAAAGTGGAGGGGAAGGGGTCGAGACTTTTGGTGGTGCGAATTTTCAGTAAAAAGACGTGGTGAAGAGCTGGAGAAGAAAGGGGTGAGCAGGTGGTACGGATAATAGAGGAAGAGACTCTCAATTACCGAAAGAAGAGCGTAATACTTGTCTGAACTGTTATAAGTATGCAGTGAGAGTGAGCCTTTACGGACTTGAGTGGAATAGATGTGTTCATCTATTTTCGGAGCTGTAAAGCCGTGGGGAAAATGATCCTAGCGTTCAGGCCCACCGTGAAAGTCATTTTGGGCGAACGTTCCTTCGGGTGAATTTTATTTCGTGATGGCCCACCAGTGCCGACCTGGAGTTCAACTATAGACAAACTGGGAGACAAACCTGAGGGAGACCAACGTCTTCCAGCGACGACCGTACGATTGACCTGGTCAACAGAGTCGACCGAAAGATAAGTGAAAACTTTTTTTTTTATCTGATCGGACAATGAGGCCATTTTGCATAAATAGCCCGTAAACACATTTGGACTGGAATGTCAACATAAAGCAGAACTATCATCTAGATTTCAGATTCTTTGTTTCTAGAATAAACTCTTTAGCGTTGTTTTTCTATAATGAATAATGTTAAGCGATATTTTATTGTGTTTAATCTTTTAAGTGCTGAATGCCATGGTATCCAAATGTTGTGTATTATAGGGGCCCCAGTCCAGATGTTATTAGGTATAGTTAATTGTATGAATATATATTAATCAAGACATAATAATTTTAAAATAAAATAGGATTTTATGTTCTAACCTAGGTGAGTTCATTCCATGTGTATGTATCTCTTAGTCATAACTGTCGGGAGAAAAAAGAACCTGTTTAAATTTGGGATGATCGTGATTCTGTGTGTGGTGTTCAGTTTGTTCGATTTTACGGCCACGATTATATACATTAACAATTAATTCAAATTTCTGCAACATCACAAAACTTATCAAAGATCAGTTATGAACCTACCTAAATAAAAACAGCACTAGTTTCCAGAAAAAGACATTTCTCAACAAAAATTTTAAAATATTTTATTATTTAAAAATAAATCGATACATATTTTACAAAAAAATAATACACAAAATATTTGTTCATACAACAGTAAACTGAATGAAAAAGTAATGAACCCTGTTATCATTACAAGGTTCTACCGAGTTCCAAGAAAGAAAACTCGATACCTTATTTTTTTTCCAAGCATTTTGAGTTACAGAATTAATTCATCCAAAAAAATGAAATTAAGCAAAAATAACCACAATTTTAAATTTAATTTTTAAAACTTTTATTTAAAACATTTAAAATTCCCCATCACATTAAGAAATAGATAAAAGCCATTGAAGCTCGAAACATTTTTGTTCAGTACCTTTCCACAAAATTTCTATAAGCTGCAACAAGTATTTTAAAACATGCCTAACGAAAAAAAAAAAATGAAGGAACCAATAAATTATAAAGTGCATTTTAGATTTAAAAATAAGAACAATTTGCTATTCTTAGAAATATTTTTAAAAAATTGGTTATAATTATCACATAAATGGGAATCGTCAAGTTTTGATGTGATATAAGCATTTAGTTTTATAATTGTTAGGTTGATCAGAAAGTTATTCAGAATTAAGATACCTAACCTCCTAAAAAAAAAAAAAACCAACTGGTGCATAAAATTAAACCTTAATATAACCCCTATTATTCTCAAGCAACTTTTCAATTCCTGCTTTGAAGAATTCTTTCGGCTTTATAGCGATTTCTACATCCTGCTTACTGCGGCAGTTTGTTCCGTCAAGAAAATGCCGCACTAATCTAAACAGGTAATAAGCAGAGATTGCCATATCTGAGTGTATGGTGGGAAGAGGAAAAATACCCCCATCCCCCTAAAAAGCTCCCCCATCAAGCTTCTGACGAGTCAGGTGCTATCTAAATATCAAACCCACCCTATAGATCAATGCAGGCTGTTCGATGGTTAAAATCTCTAAAATTACAGTAGGTGTCTCCAGTAATGGTTAGGTTATATTCTAGCAGTTTGTAATAGACTGCATCCACTATATACAGAGCAAAACCGTCGTTTGATTCAGTCTTGGGTTTTGCTGTGGAATGGACTTAATCATTGCTTTTTCGTATATCAGCACGAAATATCCACTTTTCATTATCACGGGTCACAAATGAGCTACCTTGCTTCGCATAGCAATGAAAAGCAAAGTGATACAAAATGATGATGGTTTTCAGCTAAAAGTACAAGCAGGACGCATAAACCAGTACAACAAGCCTTGCCTATTCATTCCAAATATCTATTTACTGTTTATTGTCACACAAACCTCATAGCTACGCATTTCCTAAAGGATGATACGTAGATCTGATTCGACAATTTTCCTGAATTCAGTCATTATCAACTTGCTTTTGGGGCCCACGTCCAGTAGCGTAGCTGCAACTTTTGCCGCCCTGGGCGAACTTGCAGTGGCGTAGCTACAGGGGGCGGTGCGCCTCGGGCGGCAAAATCGGACATGCAGGAAATAATTTTATAATTAGGAAGAGTGACGGCACTAGGTCAGTCGTTGTGTATGTAAAAAAATAATAACTATGTAATTAATCCGCATTTTTCGCCTTTTGTCTGAAAATTGCCGGTATGTGAAAGAAAGATTGGCAGGGGACGCGCGATTTCGGAACCTATCTACAGAGATCGAAAATGTCAAACGACAAGTTACGTTACTAATAAAATGCGTATTTCCTGGAATTTATATATATTTTTTTATTTTGACTTTATGTACCCTATGTATCTAGTAAAGTAAGGGCGGCACGTTGTAAGATCGCTCCAGGCGGTAACGGTTGCAGCTACACCATTGCGAACTTGCAACATTTTTCTTACAAGTTACATGGACCTCAAAATAACAAATTCTACGAGAAAAAAAACACTCTATTAGCAATATAATTCTTCATTTGATGCCCTCGATCTCTGCAGGTAGGTTGCGAAATAGCGCGTCCACCACCAGTCTTTCTTCCACATATCAGTAATTTACCAACAAAAGGCGAAAAATACGAATTAATTACATTAGCTATTTTTCTTATGTACACAATGATTGAGTTAGTGCCACTGCTCTTCTTTGTTATAAAATTGTTTTCCTGCAAGTCAGATATTGCCGCCCCCCCCCCGGTTCCATTACGCCACTCCCACATCTAAGATCATCATCAAGATTGAAATTTCCCTCCCGAATCCCTTTAATTCAATTTAATTAAAGATTCGGCAGGGAAATTCTTTAATAATGTCAATGTCATCAGGGCTGGATTACTAAACAGGCAAGGCAGGCAACTGCCTACAGGCCCTGCAACTTTCGGGGCAGCAAACGTCACAATAATGATGATTATTTTCCAAGTAAATTAATTTGATGCTTTTCATTTACAAGAGCCGTGCATTCAAATTTATCCAAATAAAAAAAAACAAGACTCGCTTAATTTTCAGAACATTATTCATAGTTATTTTTTTATTTATTTATTATTATTATTATTTTTTTTTTCATGTTTTCAAATTCGCTTGCGGATCAGTATGGTCCAGTTTGGTTTGCAGTTGGCTGACTAACTCAAGAGGCCTGCCAAAGAAGTTTTGTAATTTTTTTCCCCAGTTTAAAAAAAAAAAAATTGCTGTCAAATTTAAATTTTATACTTGTTTCATTTGCCAGATAATGAAGCCAACTCTTCTGTAGGTGACCCGCAAATAATTTTTTTTTATTTCAGTTTCCTTACTATTTGTTACTTGAAAACTGCTTGTATAGAGATTAAATGAAAATCAATAAAAAAAAAATATTTGGTATTGGAGGGTGAAAGGGGAAATAGGAGGGTGTCGAAGCTTGTATTGCCTATAGGCCCTAAAAAGGCTTAATCCGATCCTAGTTGGCAATAGCATTCACTTTCAACATTGGGTGGCTGCTGTTTGGCTTCCAAGTGGTTTCAAAATCATTTCCTAGGTACTTAAACACAAGGCATAATTCGTCAACAAATAAAAAAAAATAATTATATAAAAACTGTGGCGTGAAAAGACAGAGGAGCTCAAAACAATTATAAAGTAAAAAATTTGCAACAACAACTTGCAACCACCAATTTAAAGCAATTGAAATTTTAGAAAGCATTACTTTCCAATCAACTGACAGTTTTTCTGTTTCGCATAAAATGAGCTTTACAAACTTTATACAGACAGATGCATCATTTTTTCAATATAGCTTTAAAAGAAGTTATTTTGTCTAGTAAGCAGGAAAATTTTACCCCAGCACAAAATTATAACATAATTCTTTTGAATTGAAAAAGAAACAATTCTTGACCCTAGGCTAGAGGTCGCCAAACTGCGGCTCACGAGCCACATGCGACTGTTTGCGTACATTCAAATAACTCTGAAGACAAATTGAAAATGAAAAAAACTCTCGGTATCATCTATAAATTTAAAGGATAAAGGTGACTGCATTTGTTTTATAGGAGTTACAAAACTACAGGACAATAACGTCGGCACTCCACACTGTATTTCGGCAAATGCTGCCGAACAATACCATTGTGCAGGAATGGAGAGCTTGCGGCCTTAATGCCACATACGGTCTTCTTGAGCTTCTTATGCAGCCTTACCAGTTATTTAGAATTACACATATGTACTTGTTTCATAAATAAAATAATTGTTACCAATTACCTGCTATTTTCATTTGCAAATGTACAGAATATAAACTTACACTTTTTTGTACCATTTAAAAAAAAGTCTATTTAAAAAAAATAGTATAATAATAATTACAGAACAACGACCCTTAAGATTCTGCTCGTGCGGCCTTATGCCCAAATGCCGAAATTCAATGAGGCCTTTCAATGCAAAAAGGTTCCCCCACCCCTGCCATTGTACAAGTGAAGGACATAGTTTGTAAGAAGCATTCACTGATCAACAAAACACTGACTGGTCTTTTGGGCAAAACACACATATTCCATTTGCGTTCTCAGTGTCTTATGGTCTACATATTTAACCAATCATTTTCTAAAATGTATTTCATTAAAAGCAGGCCCAGGAGTTAAATTGCTGATGCCGGCGTACATGGGCATAGCAAGAAATAATTGATATCAGAGAGAAAATATGATTTTTTTCCCCAAAAAAATCGTCATAATTCTCTTAGAACATGTAAATTATACCTGGGGCATGGTATTCTTTCACATCGTCATCATATTTGGCTTTAAAAAGTTACGTAAACACACCACCATTTTGTTTCCATGCCCCTTTCGCCCCAGTCGTTACATCACTGCAACGGAATTGGAATCGTGCCTTACATTGAAAATAGGTAGTTACAAACCGTTGCTACAGATGCAATCGCATTGCTCCGATTGATAAAAAGGAATGAGAGGGAATTTTTAATGTGATTTTTCTCATTTAAAGATATATAAATAATATTGGTTTAATTTCTTTTTTGTAAATGTATATTTTTCCCTCAAATGATTAAAAATTATAATAAAGGAAGATTTGGTTCTTTCTCGATCTTTGCCCTAGAAGAAAATTCAGGAATGCTTATTGAGTTTCACGACTGGTAGACAACTCGTAGAATAAGTTTTTGCTATTTTGATACAACACTCCTAATAGTGGTGCAGGTACATAAGTAACTCTTCTCTCGAAGATGAGAAACCTATCTTCATGCATAAGCTTATCAAATCATTTGGTATGGTATAGTAGGCTCCAACGATGTTCTTTGGTACAATCTTTTCAAATCTACGGTCCTCAAAAATGCTTTCGTTGAAAGCAACTAAAAATAAATGGCAGTAGGCTTTTCCCCAGTCGGCAGTGATGGAATTAAGCACCATGTGAAATACTCTTTCTTCCAGAGATTTCTAAAGAAGGAAAAATTATGATATTAAAGAATACAAGTTAAACTAAAGATGTAGACAACTCTTTCTTAAAGATAAACTGTTGTATTTGATATCTTGTTAATTGAATATAAAAGCCATAATTATAGACATACTTAAAACTATGATATTTTTACTACATTAAAAATGAAGATACAATATAGCATTAATGGTTAATTCTAAAGTATTTTACATGACATTAAAACATAACAAAATAGAACTGTTGCCATTTCTTAATATTTAAAAAGTTTGAATTATTCATAACTATAAGACTGCTGATTATATTAACACATACATATTATATAATCAATGGGAAAAATCAAGCATTTTATTCTTCAAGTTTTTTTATTCGAGCAACTTCCATACATTAATCGCAGTATATGAATAATTTTTCAAAGATTGCACACAACCAGAAAGAAACACTATATCGGGATTAATTAAGAAAGCTCAACAGACATGAGCTGGGTTACATCTTATCACAGCAAGATTTGAAGTTAAAAGAAAAAGACATACATGTAGGATGGGTAATTTTCCACGCAGTTAGTTTAAATGAAGATAGATGGAAGCCCGAGTCAGCCACTAGAAAATTGCATAATGAGTCCTTGAATAGATCATGCATCATGTGTGGGTGTGAAACTTTTCTAATACTGGTGAATGTTTAATCAGTAGAGAGGGGGTTCCTGACATTGAAACGAGAAGGTTGTGTCTGCGAGCAGCAGAGCGAGCAGAGTCGTTGGGCGTTCGCCATAATGGCGGCAACTTCGGTTGCATTGGCAATGTTTTCTATTTAGTAATGGTAACTATATTTAACTTTAAAACCCCCCTTAAGTTACACTGGCATTCAAAAATTAAGGAACATTTCGCAAAATGTGAGAAATTTGCAATTAATATGAAGACTATTTTTCGAAATCAGTTCTGGAGAATCGTGTGACATTCAATCGAGTATCATACACATTTCACAGTGAAGATTCAGTCACGAGGACAATTAAGGGGACGACCAGAAAGAGATGAAGGTGAAAATGGAATTTGACCCATATTGTTTCACAGAAAGCTGATGATGACATGTAACTTTCATCAATGGTTATGTTTGATGTGCATTATATTTACATGCATTTTCGTAAACACAGCACAAATATTCGGGAAGACATAAAGGTTTCTTTAAAAAATCCTAAATTTTTCCGCATGTTTTTTGCTTATACTATGCAGAGTTTTCATTCAAATTATACGAAATTTGCAGAACACTCGACAATATGTTGCAGAAGTATTATATTAAAATTTGAAGTAAAAACGTTGAATATTAGAGGAAATAAGAGTGTTTGTACTAAATTATTTTTTACTGCGCATGTGCGAGAAGCAGCGGAATTTTTCTTTTATAACTTCAAAGCCGGTATATAGAGCTACTTATAAAAAAAAAATTCCAGATGAATATCGTAAAAATGCAAGCGGATATCGGCATTTCAAGTGAGGAATTTAAATTTCTTTTTAAGAGAAGCTAAGTGATGAGGGTTCTTGCACATTTGATACTTTCGAAACTTGAATCTTCGAACAGAAACGACTTGAATTTTAGGAAATTGAATATCCTAGATACCCATGCACTTATAAATTAAATACATTATTTAAATTTCATTTCTTCAAATGCCATTCGAAGATTCAAATTTAAAAAATATCAGTTTGTGCAAGAACCCTCATGACTTAGCTTCTCTTAAAGAGAAATTTAAATTCACCTCATTGAAATGCCGATATCACCTAATTTTGGGTAACTATCTAGATTTTTTTTAGCTCTATATACCTGGCTTTGAAGTTATAAAAGAAAAATTCTGCTGTGTCTCGCACATGCACAGTAAAAAATTATTTAGTACAAACACTCATATTTCCTCTAATATTCAACGCTTTTACTTCAAATTTTAATACAATACTTCTGCAAGATATTGTCAGGTGTTCTGCAAATTTCGTATAATTTAAATGAAAACTCTGAATGTTATAAGATAAGCAAAAAAACACATGCGGAAAAATTTGGGATTTTTAAAGAAACCTTTATATCTTCCCGAATATTTGTGCTGTGTTTACGAAAATGCATGTAAATATTCTGCACATCAAACATAACCATTGATGAAAGTTGCATCTCGTTATCAGCTTTCTGTGAAACAATATGCGTCAAGCTCCAATTTCGCCTTCATCCCTTTCTGGTGGTCCCCCTAATTGCCCTCATGACCGAATCTTCACTGCAAAATTGTATGATACTCCATTGAATCTCACATTATTCTCCAGAACTGATTTCGAACCACAGTTTTCGTATTAATTGCAAATTTCTCGCATTTTACGAAATGGTCCTTAATTTTTGCATTTTGCACACCAGTGTACATCTGCAAGTAGTTCATTCTATGTACCTATGTAAATAATGCTAATAATGCAGTAGAGTAATTTTAGTATTTAATACTGAGTTTTCCTTTTTGTCATACATACCCTTAGATGTACTTAGCCAAATACCCTTTTTTCTAATTAGGAGCCGTCTAGGAATATGATTGTCGTTTCGGTTGCGAGAGCTCCCTGGACTGGACAGATATCCTACAAATATTGGATTCCAATGGAATTGGGATAACACCCATACCCGACTCTACAAAATGTTGGCTTCAGCCGGGATCCTCTCCTACATACATTACGCTTTAAAGATTTGGGAAAGCTGTCAATGGAATGCACGGCCATCACCAATGTTTTGCGTTTCAAAGCAATTAAGGCCATTCCAAATTATCAGAATATTCAAATATTGCAGAATTAGAAACTTCAGAAGGAATTATTTTGACTACTTGTCAGTATTGTCTTTAAGTAAAAGGTTTAAGAATAATGAAAATAAAGCTGAATATAAATTAAACATTATATAGTTGCATGTAGAGAAAAAATTTATCACAGATATTTAGGAGGAATAGGATTTCATTTAAGAGATAACGCAAATCATCAGACAAATTCTTTTAATCAATATTAAACTATAAAAAAGTTATTGTTTTCTTGAAAATTAAATTGTTTCAAAAGCATCAACTCAATAAGCAAAAACAAACACCCAAACTTACTTTACAAAATGAATAGAAACAATTTTTACAAAATTATAATATGACCGAAAGTCTTTTCAAAGTTCGCAATTTACTATTCAATTTGTAAGTAATGCCAAACCTTCTCAGTAATTTCCTTTTAATTTGAGAAGAAAATAATGAAATATTCTCTAAAAAATCACATATATTCATGGAATTGTTTGAACCATTCAACGCTTGTAAAAATATTATGATATTTGCAACTAGTCATCACATATGCATACATTTTTACAAATTAATATAATACTAGCTGGTCTCGCCGCCCTCCGATCAGGTTCGCGGTCAGCACCCACTTTGTGCAGCAATGCCCCTGCCATCTAGGTGCTTCGAGACTCACAGACACTACTTTTTTTTTCAGTTTTAAATACTGCATGAAGATCAGTGGAACAGACCATAAAATCATAGCAGATTTCATATTCTTTGTAGACAACAAATTCCTTTAAAATTGTAAGATCTTTCAATAAACCTCATCTAGTTGTAATGTTTTGTATAACTGTCTCACGAATTTGGCATGAAAGTCTTCAGATCCATAAATACAGAATGATATCGCCCTAAATAAACAGTTTCCATCACCTACAATAGGTATTTTACAATATTTTTGACACGCCATTTTGATGGAACTGTTGGGATCTATATATTTAAAATATGGTAAAACCTTCACACAGTATATTTTTTCGATTTCGTCCGAAAATGGGGGGGGGAGGCGACCCTTGATGACATTTCTAGACATCATAAGCTTTCATATAAAATAAAAATTGTCGAAATCTGCTGGGTGGTCTTGGCCGGCAAACTGTCTAAAGATTTTCCCGCATAGAGAATGTATGGTGGAGAAAAGTTTTTTTCGATTTTGTTCGAAAATGGGGGCTGGGGACAGACAACCCTTGAGGACATATCTAGACATCATAAGCTTTCATATGAAATATAAATTATCGAAATCCGTCAAGTAGTCGGTGCTGGAGAACTGTCTGAAGGTTTTACCATATTTTAAATATATAGATAGGGCATATTTAGGTACTATGACATATAAATAAAATGTATATGTTATTAAGAATTGATTAATCAAATAGCAAAGGATTTTGAAGAGAAAAAACTATGCGATATCAGTGAAAAGCCAACCCTTTAAAGGAAGTTGCATTTAAAAAAATGCATTTTTAAGCACTAACTCTCGAAGGCACAGGAATCCGAACTAATTGGGGCTAACCTCTGTTCGGATTCCGGAAAACTTGGTAAAATACTTGATAATACCAAATGCAGTGGAATGCCACTTTGGGTGCTCTGTGAGAGTACTGGAAGAGCTAGTGGCAATTTGCACAGTAAAATGAAGCCTTGGGAAACAAGTTGTGGATGGTGATCTTGAGATAGAGTGATTCACAGTTACTATGACAACACACGCTAAAAATAGCCTACTGGGTTAAAAGTGTCGGATTTTGTTTTTCCTGTTGTCTAGTCCTCCCCAGTCGATTCAGCGTTCACTTCACTGATATTGTATGCATTCCCTATCGAAGCCTGTTGTCATTACGTTGTGTCAAAACTTTGATCGTGTTAAGTGTGTGTCATGTGAATGAATAAATTCTTCTTGAAGTACAGTATCACTGTTTCCATGTCAAGAATCAAGATCATCCTGAGGACAGTGAGCATAGGCGGCTCGTCCGGGGGGGCAAGGGGGGCAACTGCCCCCTCACTTGCAAAAGTAAAGGGGCCTTGCCCCCTCACTTTTCAAAGTTCAAAATTAACGATCCATCGAAAAATGGATCCCAAGCTGAAGCTTTGCTGAATAATATCGAAAGTTTCCAATTCATTTTTTGTCTACTTCTGATCCAAAGAGTTTTGGAAACTACAGATACGCTTTCAAAAGCTTTGCAATCAAAATCG
>BGPR01002329.1:3361-69553 GCA_013235015.1 Araneus ventricosus
GTAAACTTATGATGTCCAAACTCTTCGCATCTTTAAAATGATCCTTAGCATTTGGCCACCAGTGTGATTTCTTTATTTGAATGGAGTTATGAAATAGGATTTCAGGACACTTCTTGTGTCAATATTCTTCGTAATCAGTCTGGCACATTGCAACAGATAGCGATAGTCTGTCGTTGTGGTGATTCTCCGGCGACTAAGCCCACGTCTTCTACTGGCGTTTTGATCCCTGTAACGGTTCCACAGCCTATGGATGACACAGTGATGCACATTCAGCTCTCTGACAACAGCAGATTGTCTTGCTCCGGCTTGCAACATACCGACTGCCCTCAATCGCATCTCATCGTGCAAATGGTTTCTTCTACTCGTGCTTTCCGCTTTGGCTATCTCGGATTCCGCAGAAATATCGCTACTTGTGAACTGATCCCCCTTTTAAGGCGTTGCGGTGTGACCGCGGGACTGCGTTTTATGCTAATATTGGTTTCCTATTTTCATTCGGCGATGTAACCTCTACCTCATATCTAAATTGTGTGTTTTAATTTACCGTTTTCTATGTGTACCGCGTCTTTTCGCGTTTGTTGCTTATTTTTTGACCAAGAGTGCAAGAGCGTTTGAAATTCATTTGCGGTCAAAATGACCGCTAGCGTCTTTCTATTGTTAAAGTGGTTTGATCCGCTTACAAGGAGGTAATTCAGTGGAATCGGGTTTCGAACCTAAAACTCTCCGGCCCCAAAGTAACACCAGGTCACCGCGGCCACATAGTTAGTAATAGATGCTTGATTATATAAAATTCGGTTTTTGAAAAATCCTATAAAATTTTATAACCCTGAAATGCATTGGAAAAAATAAAACATTATAAAGTAACGTCAGAGATATAATATTGTGTTTATANTAACGTCAGAGATATAATATTGTGTTTATAATAACGTCAGAGATATAATAGTGTTTTGCAGACATCGAAAGACATATAAATATTTCTAAATGAAAAATAATTATTTAGAAGCAACTGAATGTGGGCACGAAAATATTTTTGTCATATATCTTAAGTTTGCAGGATTCGGTAGAACATAATTGACATTTATTGCAATATTTTCCATTTATTATGCGAAGTTGTAATGATTAGTTACAACTTCCACAAGCAGTTAACAAATTTTCGCATAATTGCTAAATACTATTTTTATATAATTTCAAAACATGCAACTAGTAATTGAAGTAATAATTTTTATTACTTTCCCGTGAGGAAGTAGTTTAAGCAAAAAAACTCTTGCAAATATCTTCAAGATAACACTCGCGAAAAATTATTTATATTTCATCTAATTTGCCTAAAACATTCTGCCAGAATCTTTCTTCAGAACTTTAATATTCCGTTGAAAAATACTTGTTAAATGTCATTATGTATATAATGCATAATATAAAAATAAAACTTTGACAAATATAAATAATGTATAATGTAGCGACTGCTAAAAATTGCAAATGGTGAAAATATTTCTTTGCAATAAACAATGCAAGTGGAAATGTATCCACGTCATCGCATGTTCTATCTCACCGTCTAGAAAGCTTGATGGGATTATCTGTGCTTTCAACTTTTATATTCCCCAATAGCTCAATTCAGGCACTTAGACAAAGCACTGAAATATATTGCTTCATCCAAAATGTAAAGAACCCTTTCATTTCTAAAATGCAAGAATTCTCAAGCAAAATTTCATAGGGCTTTCGTCATAATATTCTAGTTCGGACTGAAAGTGTTTGCAGAAAACACTTTTTTTTATTTACATCTCCAGAAAGTGGAGGACAATTGGTAAGGGAATAAGTTTTACTCTAGAGTTTATACATGCTGTTATTATAGGAATGATTTGTAAAGATAAGAAGTTTAGGTACTAAGAATGCATTAGGAGTAAATCTTTGTTTGATGAAAAGGTAAAAGCGACGAAACAACATGAAATGATCCTGGAAAATTTTATTCTGCTTTAAAATATCCTGACTCGTGGATTTTATAGTCTGTTTCGGAGAAATTTTAAAGCATTTGTCGTCTTATTATAAAACCTGACAGAAAATTTCATTATTCATCGATCGTATATTCATTGCCTACTATCCACTGATCATGAATTCAATATTCATTGCTCATGAATTCATCATTAAATATTCATTGATCATGAATACATCCTTCAATATTCATTGATCCTGACTTCATCATTCAATATTCATTGATCCTGAATTCATCATTCAATATTCATTGATCCTGAATTCATCATTCAATATTCATTGATCATGAAATCATCATTCTATATGCATTGATCATGAATTCATCATTCAATATTCATTAATAAATCACTCATGATTTACTATTCATTGATAATTCACTCATGATTCACTATTCATTGATAATTCACTCATGATTCACTATTAATTGATAATTCACTCATGATTCACTATTCATTGATTGCCCGCTGGAATTGCATTACTATCCGTTTAAATTTGTTATAAAAAATAAATTTTCTCGAGATTCATCATTCCTAAAAGACTTTCGAGACATAGTTATTACATTATATTTTTTTAAAATTAAGTTAAAATATGAATATTTGCTTTTAAAAGGTTTAACGAGTTTTTTATTCAATCATTACGTATAAAATGCGAAGCAATGAATTGTTTCTTAAAATTTGAATAAAAGTTATCTGTAACGTCCAGCGTCCTCAGTTGAGGACAGCATTATATAACATCATTTTTTAAAAGAAATATTTCAAAATTAGAAAATAATTTACTATCATATGTTAATATAGTACTCTGAAATAAAGTATTATAATAGATTTAAGTAATCTTCTTGTTTCTAAAAGATGCAGCTGCTCGAAAACAAAATCTATCTGCGAGGCTTGAAAAATCGCAAAACAACGACGCAAATCGCGAAATTATGAACAGTCGCAGCTGCATTAAAATTTGCTGGAATGTTTTTAGTAATGTAATCTACCAGTCGTGAAAGTAAAAAATTTTTTCAAAAAATAAAAATGGTTCTACACACCGTTTTATTCACTGTCCTCAAATGAGGACGTTGTGCGTTAATGGGTTAAAGAAAATATATTTTTACTTTAGTAATTGCAAAGGTTTCTGTAAATTAAAACTATTTAATTCTAATTCTCACTTGTAAAGAAAGTCCTTGAATGCAGTTTAGTCTTCAACTAATGATTATAAAAGAAGATTTTTTTCCTGTGCTGTTAAAAAAAGTAATCAAAGACATAGAACTCTTTTTAAATTTAATTTGTGTGAAAATCGCTAATTAACTTGCCTCACTTCTTCGTCTTAGGTAGAAGAACTGAAACTTTACATGAAAAATATCAGTTTCTATCTCAATTAACGCGGAAATTTATTTACATTCCGAAAAACGTTTGAACTAACTAGACAAAATTTTACTTTTCTGCGTCTGGATCATTGTATAGTGCCTTTCTTGATTATTCATTATAGCTCCCAGGGTTTAATTCGATTGGTAATGTTTAAGTATTTCTTATACAAGTGTTTAAAGAAAGTACTTTAGTTTTAATTGTTTTATTTCATGTTACATTAAATCAAGAAAGAACTTGGTTTCATTAAAAAAAATCATGTATTAAACGCGCCAATATAAAAATTAGTCCTAAATTGCTTTTTAACTGAAAGGCGGTTACAATTATTTAATGAAATTTATTTTGCTTTTTTCTATGTTATCGGTTAGATGTTTTTTCTTCTCTTTTTAACTGCTTCTGTGCCTAAATTTTCAAGCGTTTGGTCAAGCACAGTTCGGCCTTTGCCCGAAGCGCCCAAAAATCACTCAAAAAACCTTTTTCGTTGATTAACTCTTTCAAGTTCACTACATGTTTCATTTTGAAAATTATTAAATTTATTTCAAAACTGAGTATTAGACATGTACCTGAATATAAATATGTAAAGGAAAAAGAAAATAAAATTTTTTTATTTACAAGAAATTTGTGGCTTCAGAGCGAAACCAATGGACAGTAACGGGCTATTTTCCCGCCGAATAACTTATCATCGAAATGCAATATAAATTATGTAAATTTATAAGTATACGTGAGTATTTAGGATATTCAACCTTCATAAAATTCAATATCACTTTCGAAGATTCAATTTTAAAGAATATCAATTTGTGCAAGAACCCTCAGGATCTTGTTTATCTTAGAGATCAAATCAATTTAGCTCTTGCAATGCCGATATCTTTGTGAATACTAACGGTATTGAACTATATAAGTTGTAAGTATATAAGTTTAACTATATAAGACAACTACATAAGTTTTTATATAAGTTGGCCTTCATATCTGGCTCTTAAGATATGAAAGAAAAATTGCGTTTCTTTTCGCCCATGCGCAGTAAAAAAAAAAATGATTCATGTGTGTTTTCACTGCGAAACCAATGAACGCGAAAGGGTTAAATGATTACCCGAAGCTCTTGATTTGTTCTTTAGTGTGGCTCACCCACATGGGTTTTGGAGATTTCCTTAGAACTCTCATTTCAGGCTAATCCATTTCCTTGTAGTAAAGCCACCTTAAGCCATCAGCTAAGCAGAGTCCTCTTTTGGGCATCAGCTCATTAGGATGCAACATGTTATTGTGGATTTTCAGGGGTTTCGGACAGGGAATTTCTCTTATCGTTGAAAAGGGGTCATTCCAATATTCTGAGGTCCCTATACTTCAAGGCTCTTAGGAAACAGAGAGTCAAAGATTAGTTCTTTTGTTCATGCTGTGGATTGAGGTCAGTTATTTCATTTTCTACAGTGATCCAAGTCATTGCTCAAATGACACTTTTTTAATAATAAACCTACAACTTCTTCGGATGTTTAAAAACTTGTTTAAGTATAGAGATTCCCATAAATGAATTACTGTTGCATGATTGTTTTTCGCATAGATTTCCTCATATTTGCAAACTGTTCCTTTTTTTAAATTATTTTTTTTGAAAATAAGATTATTCTTCATTTTGTAAGAATGAATTATTTCTGTTATATCGAAATTTAAAAGCGCAATGGATAAAAATTAAAAATCTGACAAATGTCAGTTATTTGTCATGATTAAATACAAATGGAACATTTCTTAATTTTGTAACATAATAAATATTATTTGTTTCTTAAAGTTTGTAAAACTATAAACGATATTGATAGAATAAGAACAACGTAATACCATTATACAAAGATCTTTCAGAATAAATCTATAATTCAGAGAATATCTCTAATCCAGAATAATTATTCTGGGCTTTCAGAATAAACACACATCAACTCAAAAATAAAACGTTTGGGCTATGCATTCTGGACTTTATTAATAAAAATTTCATAGGAAAGAAACTTCATGAGATATGTACTCCTCTTTACATGATTTTTCATGAAATTATGCTTCTTTATTTAAGCGTCTGCACCCGTAGATATTATGCATGATATGCCAAACACAATCAATTAGAAATTCCATCCCACAACTCATTCTTCAGCATAATGATTGTATAGGATGATTACTCTCGATAGCAGATTTAAATAGAAATTATAAATTTCTGTCTATAGCATTGTAGGCTGTCTTGAGAGTAGAAATTCTGATTCTGCAGATTAGTTGGCATACATCGGCTCTAAGTCGCAATTATGTAATTGAATCAGATAGAGAAATACTTCTTATTAGGTTGCTGAATTTTGCAACTAAGAAAATGTATGTATAATTCACCCAAGGCTTTTTCCAAAGGTAGTCTAAATAAACTGCTAAGATCACAATAGTCAATCATTTCTAGATTGTAAAGAGAATTTAAGGGTGCTATGGAACAAAACTTAACACACAGCTAAATATATTACCTAACACTATTTCCATTACAATATCCAGAATAATTCCCTTACAAAAGCTGTAATTACGTACCCCAACGTTCAGAGACTTCTATTTCGTCTGCAATACAAGGTTGAATAGTTTAATTCTGATTACAGATTCACTACATTCATTATTAAGCCTTACCAGACTGATATGTATAAGGTATCCTCCTTTGGATGGCTTCTGCGAATGATGTCAGATGTTTCCGAGGAAATGATGAAGAGCATCCCACGACACAAGAGGGGAAAGCTACCCATGAATTGATTCACGTCGTGTAGATTGTTAACATTCTGTTTCTTGTATTTGGGATGGCAGGATCTTGCAGTCTTAAGCATCGGTGTCTCTTGCCATTTCCTGCTTAATGATATAGCATTCAGATAGAAAATTGAGTTTAAGAATAAAATGGAGAATTTAGAAATGGATGTGATATTCAAAATGGATTTGGAAATTGTTATTCATTTTAGAGATGAATATGAGTTCGCAGAAAGGAATGAAATTTTTTGAAGGGTAATGAAAAATAACTCCAGTTCTGTTTTATACAGCGTGAAATAAGTTGTGCTACCACTGCTGCTTGATAAAAGTTTTACTAATTGTAATAGCTAACTGTTTGCAGAAAAAGAAATGGATAAAGATTCTAAAATTTGTCAAGACTTGTGTCTGTGATCTTACATTTAATTTAATACGCACCTCCTCACTGAAGAATTTTGAAAAAGAAATATTAAATTCGAGTAAAATGCGAATACTTATTGCACATTTTATCATAAATATTTCATTTATTATTTTTAAATGTAAAAGCAAATATTTATTTCATAAATCATATAATTAACTATTTATATTTTTAGACCCGTCGTGTCTGTTCAGGACAGCAAACTGCACATTCAGAGATTTCTGTTTATCTTATCCCGAAATTATGAAAACAGCTATATTTGAAGCCGAGACAAGAAATTAATTTTAAGCAATTTCAGCGACTTGTTCAGCAAATAGTTACTAAAAATAATTTTAAAGTCAAATATAGATGGTAAAATTATTCATCAAATATCTTTTCAGATTTCCAGATATTTGCTTTGGAATATGTTTAATCAGTTATTAAAATATTGTGGATCCTATGATTTAATGGCCTCAGAAAATTAATCTAAAATTCATTAAATGGATAAATTATTTTGATAAACTTTCAGTAAGTTCACAAAGTAACTGACGCATTTAACACGCATATTTGTTTTATTACCACCCACAAGTTTTGGCCATCTTGCTCAGTAATTTTAGATGCAGATGTGATTAGCGTGAAGATAATATGCAGGATGAAAGCAATTGATGATATTGATGATATCAATTTGAGATTTCTTAGTATTGTCGCTGATTGTATATTTATGTCCTCACAAAAAGTCATTACGAGTGCAGAAATATATTAGTGTTTGTAAATTTAAAAAAATCATTTCTTCAGCATAACACCTACTTAATTGCAAATATTTCGTGACATTACTTTTTGTTTTATAATCCAAAATCTATCTTATTTATAGTTTTCTAGTATAATAGTAAAATATAGGTATTGTTAAAATGCTTCTATTTTATTTCACTCTTTTGTATTTTTAATTATTTGTATTTTTATATAGATATTTTTTAAATCGACATCAGTTTGATTTATTAAAAAAGTTTAAAAATTAAGCTGTGTGACTATTTGCAAACGAAGTTAATATATGGTTCACTACTAACAATTAACATTTTATTTTTCGTTTAGTAATTTTCCATTATTTATTTGTATCGAAAATCGAAAATATTATCCGCCGTAATTATAGTGGTGATTTCAGACGTCTACTATTATAGCATGAATTTTAAATTAGTATTACTTCGATTAATAGAAGTTATAGATACACATTTGATGGCTTCCGATATTTTTTGAAAGATCAGAAAATCTGTGATTTCTTTATGAACTATTTAACTTGTATCCTCTTCATTTTCTAATCATTTGTGTAATGTTAGAACTATTTACACTTATACAGGGTGTCCACATATATTAGGGCCACCCCCTAACTTCAAAACGACGGCATTTTTGGTCTTGAAAGTAGTGTCTAGGTATAGTAAAACGTCTATGGGCTTTGCGATGAAACCACTTACAACGCCACCTGGTGGAACACTTTAAAGTTACCGTTCCTATCTCAAAAACGGTACAAAATAGAGGGAAAATGTCAATCACAAAGTTGTAGAGCGTCATCGACTTAGAACAAAAAATACCTTTTGCACATTAATACGAAGAAAGGAATGTTTAAAATGCACATTTGCTTGTTCCCGATTTCCGAAAGTGTGACGTCACAATATGGGTTAAATAGAGGAAAAACAGTCGGTTATCACAAGATACTCTCCCACATTAGAATACAGATTTCAGCCCTTCTATGAATTTCACTTTTCACGCGTTTTAGCATATAGTTATTTTATCAAGCACAAGTAGCAAGTAATACGTCATCGTAAGTCTTGCAATGTTGGAGGAAAGGTCCATACACCTGCTGTTTTTGTCATTTCCATAGAAAAAAAGTACAATGTGGTCATTTTTTAAAATAACATTTGATCCTTTTGTCTACGTATGTGACGTCACATTTTCGGAAAATTCTAACAAACAAATGTGCATTTTAAGAGTTCTGTTCTTCGTATTAATGTGCACAAGATATCTTTGTGTACTAAATCGATAAAATTCTACAACTTCGTATTTAATATTTTTCCTCTAGTTTTTATCGTTTTCGATATAGGAATGCTAACGCTGAAGTTTAACACTAGGGGGCGTTATAGGTTGTCTCATTGCATAGCGCATAGACGTTTTAATATAACTAGACACTGTTTTCATGTCTAAAGCTGTCGCCGTTCTGAAGTTAAGGGGTGTTTAAATTTTTAAGTGGACACCCTGTAGATGCAGCTCCCACCAATTAAATGATGAGAATAATTGTAAGGGATTAGAAATCATTTATACATATATAAGCCACAAAACTTCACAGGAACAGGATTTTCATATAAAAATGAATGGAATTGTAATTACAACACTGCTGTATTTTATGTAAGAATATTCTAGGCACTCATTAATCTTTCTTTTGAATGACAAAATTACAGAGCTGAAAACACATTTTCCAGTCAAAGAGTTCCACGCTTTAAAAATGTCTGGCCTGATGAATGCAAAACATCTAAATATGAGAATAACCATATATATTTGCTTTGTTTTTAATTTACAGAGTATGCTATAATTATAAAATCGTATCTTATTGTAACCTATAATAAATGATTTCCGCTTAAACAGTTATTTAATAAATATAAACTGAAACATTATATCTGGCGCAGCATATTTTACTCTATACTCGAAATGAAAATATAAGGATTCTATTCGGCAAAAATTTCAAATTTCACTAACGCATATCAGTTTAAAAGTTCATTTTTCTTCGCAATGTTAATAACTGCTTAGAAACTTTATTAAGTGCTAGAAAAAAACTGTTATATTTTTATTACTTTATGGATGAAATCGAGATTCCTTGACTATATGAGAATTAGTTACTGTAGAAAAATGGGAGGTCATCTGTAGAATAAAGGATAGGAACGTCCGTCAAGTAAAAATATTTATTGTTAGCAGGAAACTAAATCCTTTGTAATAAAGCTAATTGAAGAATGGTTTGCATTCATATGTCTTGAAGGTCATGTTTTAATAAGTTGAAGAAATTTTAAAAGAATTTTAGCTGAAGTTATGAGCAGAAAGTCTTAATGAGTAAGATCATGCTTATAAAAAGTAAATCTTAAAGTTTCCAATGTAAGTAAAATTCAATGAAATAGTATTTAGTAATACAAAATGGAAGCTCTTAAATACAAGACAAAATGCACCATTAAGGATTTCTTACTAACGTAATATAATTCCATTTGTAACTAATTCAGAAACTCAAAAATACTTTAAGTTTATGTTTATGTACTGCAATATTTGTAGTTCTAAAACTACAATCAAAGACAGAAAGTATTTAAAAAATATTGTTTTTAATGCTCAAGACAGCCCGCTCAACCTAAAAGGGTTTAGAGCTTAATGTGGCTCTCCTGAGAACAGCATTTATTTGTCTTTCAAATGAAATTTACATAAGATTCAGAAAATAAAAAGTAAAGGAAAAAAATAGTTAAATTCCTTATCTCAATTTAAATAATATGTCGCGAATCACGGATGACTTCAAAAGTTTCATCCTATATTCATTTTCTAAAACTTATCCCTATACTTATTCATATAAAAATCACCATTTATTCCCATAAAAAACAATTTCTTTTTCCAAAAGACTAAGCCGTGTGAAAATTGCAACAAATAATCATTATTGTTTACTTCATTTAATGGAAACGGCACTTCCTAGCAGTGTATGCATAATAATTAAATCAGAGAAATCAGGTGGAACCTAATTACTAAAATTAATATTTAATTAAGGAAATTAATCAAATATGCTTCAGTGAAACGCAATTCACTTCGGAATGTCATGTTTATAATTCAAATTAAATTAGTGTATTCGTGCTAAGCTAGCATGTGATTAATTGTGCGTTCAAAATAGCCGACGTTTAAAATTGTTGAGTTGAATATTAACTATTTTTGCCCATTTATGCATAGAAGATGTTATACCTAAATGATAGAGAACTTTTAGCTCTCTAAAAGGACTGTTTAATTAAGCTGTACCTATTGGATGTTTGTTATAATTTCTTATGAAAGTTATTCATATTGGCTAAAGCAATAAACATAATTAATTCAATTTTAGAAAAAAAATATTGAAAAAAAAGTGAGATAAAAATGAACTTTTGGAAACCTGAATTCTATTTGCTTTTTCTAACAACGGATTTAAATGAGTTATTTATATAATTAATTTTTATTAATTTATAATTTCTAATAATTTTATTTTAAATTACGAAGAATCAGAAATATTGGCGAAAGATAATGTGGTTAAGATACATAGCAATAATTTAATATTTCAATAAAAATTTTATTATAAAAAATTCACACATTCTTATTTTTCTTCTAATCATTTATTTGAAATGGAACAATGAAAAATACTTATTATATTGCTTTCAAGGTTCTTTATAATTCTTTTGTTTTATGAAAGAAATTCTTATAATTCCAATTTATTTAGTTTTCGTTTGCTTTTCGATAGCAGCATAAAAATATTGGATCTGGATGGTAACGATATTGGTTGGATGCACAGTTTGCGACCAACTACAGCCACCAAAGGCTCTACAGATAGATGATAGACTCTTGTAAGGGATAAGATGTAGGCAACAGCTTACTAATGTAAATTCAACTGTCATGTTTTGTTATACCAGTGATAAATAATGCCGTTACAATACATGGTTCCTCTGACAGTAATGCTCTTATACTGGAGGCAATATGTTTTTTCTTCTGTAAATTGTTATTCAATCCTATTGTCTTATCTAATATAGTTTTCCCAACTTCACAGCCATCAGGTTATTTAGAGTCTTAGGGTGTTAAGTCACAAATAAATTTTGTTCTTCCTGCAGAAAAAAAAGAACTGCTTCATTTTAATAATCTGTTTCAAGAAGTGCCGCTTTAAAATATTAAGATAATAATTTATCATGCTTTTATTCACATAGCATTAAAATAAAAATAAACAAATAAAATAATGGTTGAGATTAGAAAAAAACGTCCAGCCAATTTTAAGAACATGAAACTTAACCACTCCCGTAAAAGACTCAGCCACCATTTCATGAATCGATGGAAAAACATCTAGATTTAATCCAATTAATTTTCATTTGTATATAATAAAATAAGCGACAAAAGAAAGCATTTTTGCAATAAACAAATCTTGTGAATGAATTGAAGCATTTCTTCGCTGAAACAAGGAATTTTATGTATACAATTGCATAAATATATTTTCCATAGCATCAAAGAATGTATTTTTTCAAAGAAATAAACTATTTTTACTTTCAGATTTTTTTAACGACTCCAGTCACTGATGATTTGAAAATTGCATTATTTCCTTTTCTGTATTATTGTGTCTGTCTGATTTATGCATTATTTACTTTTCTGCATATCAAATGGAATATACATTACCATTAGTCATAATTTTAAATTTGAGAATGAGCTCTTGAAAGAATGTCTTTATCTTCAAATCGTTTCATTCAGAATTTGAAGATAATGTGTTTAGCTTCAAATGTACTATAATTGCTGAGCAGTCACAATAAAGCTAGGGGACTTTTTTTTAAATTCTGAAAATTACATTACTTCCCCATGCATGATTATTGTATTTTCTATCGCAAGGAATTTTCTCGATGTTTGATTCTTTTAAAACATGAGAAGTAAAATTAAAATACGATAAATTGCAGTGCATCAAGTATAGAGATAAATTGCAATTTGTAAAGGTAAAAACTCTTCTTTGATTCTTTGTTTTTCTGATTTTGCTCTCTTTCTCTATTGCGCATTCTCATTTTCAATTTTCATTCAAATCTTTAACGCAGCAAGTTCCTAAAGTTTTTTTTAAGACTTAGCAATATATTGGAAATCCACTCTACATGCAAAAATATAACTAATTTTTAAACTGTTAGATATAGGTATATATTACCAGATGAAAAAAAATGCTTTTAATAAAGTAAAAAAAATATGCTTTGTGAGTACATAAATTTTCTGTTAAAAACATTAAGAATTCTAATGTTTTATAATTGTGCTCCAGAAATTATAAGGTTTGCCCAAATGAAAAGTGGACAAGTTGAATGAAAAGAATACCTTTATTGGAAATCAAATAAATCGCCATGGGCGTGGTATCACATGTCTCATCGTTTAGTTAGTAGGTCTATGCCTTTGCTGTAGAAAGATCTGGCTGATTCTTGAGAAAGTCCTGCACAGCTTTCTTCACTTCGTGGTCCGAATGGAAACGTGTCCCCTGAAATGCTCTCTTAAGTGGCCCAAAGATGTGGAAGTCACAGGGTGACAAATCCGGACTGTACGGCGGGTGTTCCAACACTTCGAAACGGAATTTTTGTAAGGTCGGCTGGGTTTCACGGGAGACGTGTGGGCGGGCATTGTCATGGAGAAGGATCACTTGTTGTGTGAGAAGGCCTGGCCGTTTGCTTTTGATTGCTTTCCGTAGTTTCGTCAGAGCACTGTAGTATTGTGTTGAAATGATAATGCTTCCTTGGGGCAGGAAATCAATCAAGAGTTGTACACGGCAATCGAAGAAAAATGAAAGCATCACTTTCCGTGCAGTCGTCGTCGCTTTCGATTTAATTGGTGGAGGAGATGATGTGTTTCCATTGCATACTCGTTTTCTTGGATTCGGGTGTGTAGTGGTGCCACCAGGACTCGTCACCCGCAACAATGCGTCTCAGAAATGCGAGATCCTCCTCATAACGGATCAAGTGCTGGAGACTAAAGCTCATTCTTTGTTCCTGATTATCAATGATAAGGTGCTTTGGTACCCATTCCGTACACACTTTACTGTACTGCAGATGTTGGTGAACGATGATGTGAACCGTTCCTTTACTCAGGCTGAGTTCGTCAATGATATCACGGGTCCGAACTCTTCGTTTAGCTATGGCCATTTAATGAACGGCGGCAATAGAGTCGTTGGTGATCACGATGTTTGCTTGGACCGGTCTTGGCAGATCCGATTTCGTTTGCCGCCATTCACGAAAACTTTTACACCAATTTTTTACAGCTGTTCGACCTAGACAGTGCTCGCCATAGACTGCCACCATTCGCCGATGGATGCCCGCATTACGCTCACCTTCCACAATCAGAAACCGTACTACCGCGCGTTGTTCCGATCTGGACTCACAAATGTATAGCACGACTTTACTTTCGATCAATTTCCTTTACCACGAACAGCTTTCGTTGTTGAATGTCGTATGCAGTGCACACCTCCTTTATATCCCCGTTCGGTGGCGCTTCTATAGCTGCAGTCATTCTGACGCAATCGCAAGTGTCCATTTTTCATTGGGCAACCCTCATACATTCTGACCAATAATTTGACTAAAACGAACAGATTATTTACGAATTATTCCATTCAATTACCTGAAACGTAGATATTTATATTTTTTTATTAAAGTGTCATGATTCTATAAACAACAATCGACTTGTATCCCACATTTAAAGTGGAATCCATATATATGTTTTTTTCTCCGACTTATTCTATCCTATTATTGCAAAAAATCATTTTGACAAACTCAAATTATATAAGTTTGATATGTTTATCCTTAATGAATTTCCACTGTTATATTGATTGAAAAAAATCTGCAACGACAGAAACATAAAATTAAATAAGATTCATCAAACATAGTAAGTAAATTCAGAAGTGTGTGGATATAATGCAATTAAAAATCGGACCAAAAATGATTATTGAGAATATTAGCTACAGAAGTGTTTTTATTTTTTTCATGATATATTTTATAGCCATTATTAGCATAATGCTAAAAGTTAGAATGTCGTGCTTTTCCTTCCTACACCATCTACTTTTATCTCATTTTTTTACGTTGAAACTCTTATTTATAAAAACTTCATGTTTTCTACATAGTACAAATGAAAAAACAATATATCAAATTCAGCATTTTATTTACTTATAATAACATGATCAAATTTGTGGATCATACAAACATGGATTTCCTCAAAAAAGGAGAGAGAGAAAGCTAATTGATTTCAAATAATCTTATTTTCTCAATTTGCTAAAGCATTCAGCATCAGATACTAATTAAGTTTTTAAAAGACTGAAATTGGATTATTTTCATCGAACACACTTTTAAATTAATTCGAATAAATTTATTTTTTTACTCCTTTTGTTGCAAGAAAAAGAGGAATCTTATTCCTATTTACGATTTGATAAACTTAAAATAACAAGTTGCGTTAGGGATAAAGTAACACAGCTGGTTAAGGAAAGAAAATAACAGTTTGAAAAACTGTATTATAAAAACGTTTTTCTTAGAAAACATCTGTTATTTTGATTATCAAAGGCTTTAAGGCATCCGACTAGGCTGAAAAAGTGATTTTCGTATTTCATTATCTAAATATAAAGCCACAACTTTTAAGATTCTAAAACATCCTTTGTTTCATTGTCATTCCTTGAATATTTTACTCCCTGATATTTATTTGAACTAATGTGTTATATTTTTTAACTGCGAATTTCTGAAAAATGAAAATTTCTCTAAAATTGGTACACAGAAAACGTGAGAGATACAAAACTATTCATTAGAATTCATTGAAATTTTTTACTCATGTGTCAAAAAGCATTGAGCTTAACAGACCGTAGATTTTATTATAGCCTTGTTTAGTTATGTTTTACAGTCACTTTCAGTTTGAAACGCAGGATAATTTTGGCGAAAAATTAATTAAGTAAACTTTGAATGTGTGTGTGTGTGTCTGTGTGTGTGTGTCTGTGTGTGTGTGTTTGTGTGTGTGTGTCTGTGTGTGTGTGTGTGTGTTCATAAAATATTTATTTATTAAAATGAATTTTATTTTACGGTCTATTACATTCTAGATAGTTTGGGAAGTACGCATCCGAAATTAAAATTATATATGTCCCATATTTTTTCTATTATGTTGTTTTTCTGAACATAGAAGCGTTTTTAAAATTCTTAAAAAAATTATTATTTTCAAAAACTATTGATGATATGAAATTTTTTTTCTAATTGTGACTATTTTAGCATATTTTTGTTATTTATCTCTGTAACTCTTTCTTGTCCATATTTTTTTTAAAAATTTTCTCCGAATCTACAAGGTTACCTTAACGAATCTGATTCCATTCTAGAGCAACTAGATATTTTTTAGCAATAAATACGATAGATTTTTTAAGAGTAACTTTGAAATGGTGACAGACAAATTCGTCGTATCTTCCCTTTTCATTCCTTTGATAAGTAAGTATAGAACGAAGCAAGAAATCCTATTCTCAAAGCTATAAATTGGCAGAGTAATGGCAGTTATTGGAAGACGGAATAGAATGGAGTCCGCTGACATCTGTCTGAAATGGAAAGAATAGGAAGTTCAGGCATGACAATTTAGATGATTTTTTTCCAATAGAATCCAAAGATATTTGAGGAAATAAATAGCTTCCTGTCATCATCCGATACTTTGTGATCATGTCTAAAAGAAAATACAAGCACACTGGTAGAGATGCTATTGTATTCGTGTGATGTGGAAAAGCAGTTTTAAGCCAAATATAGCAATATAAATTCGTCTGAGTTTATTTAAATACTGAATTTAATGAGTGCATGTCAGTCATATTATAGAAATTCTGTTTATTGTGTTGCTTCAAGTTTCTTATCATAACGTAATAAAGAGAATTCATGTTTTTAAGATGGAAACGAATTTTTAAATGACACATTCTGCTCTTCATTTTGGGAAATTCAGTCATTCAGAGAAAGTTAAGAGTATAAGTAGATTGTCATATTATTCACTTGGTTCAGTTCAAAATGTGCTTCGTATACTGAAAGTAAATGTACCTTTCTTTGCGCTTTAAGTGAAAAGATGTTTACAGACATAATCACTGTCAGACAATAACTGTCTTCATTCCTTCAAGAAAATAATATTTTTAAAAGCATTTTTAGTAACAATAAAGGAACTTAATAGACTTTCTTTAATTAGAAGATCCTTATAACCTACTACAGCAAATAAGATATCAAAAATTTATGTTTTACAAAAAGAAGAATATATATTAAAGGATACATATTCATTCTACAATTAAATGTAATATTGTAGATTTGGATAGACTTGATAATTTGAAAACAAATACGCAAATGCAATAGCAATACATAAAGATCTATTTAATAAAGACAGTTTTCAAAAACAGTATTTTATTTATGCACTAAAAATTTGATTTTTTTTATTTCAATTATTTTCCATTTTTTATTCTAATTATTAATATATCATTACATATATTATGGTAAGTTTATAACAATTTTTTCTGAAATCCCTTAATAGGTGACAGTACTTGTAGAGATTCAATATTTATTTAAATAAAAAAATAAACTGATAATTTTGTTCTGAAAATATCAAAATAGTGCAATATCTGAAATACATTACAGTGCAAAATTTCAACTTTCCAGCACAACTAGAATTGAGGAAAAAGCTGATTACAAAATTCAAATTTAGAAGCATGAAACAAGTCGAGTTAAGTAAAAGTGTGTGAAAAAGTCTGCACAACTTTCGATTTAAAATGTAATTTTTCGTTTTTTTAATAGTTGTGAAGTTCATTGTTTTAATTATTCAGTTGCTTTGCATATCTGATTTATTAAATAAATTATTAAAATTAATTAATAAAATAAATTGTTAATTAATAAATAAATAAGAATATATATAACAATTTATTTATTAAATTAACATTAATTTAATAAATAAATTTTTTGGTCTTATTTAATTTATGCTGAAACTGATTTTTTCCCTTTCATGGATGAACTGAAATTTAAGATGTTAAGTAATGAAACCGATTTATTCATACAATATGTTTCTCCAAATAGAAAGGTTTTTTTTCTGACAAATCCTTCACAATGTTTCATTTTCCTGTTAACATCTGAGGTTAGTAATAATAATGACAAAAACTTTTCGTTGTGTAATAAGCTATTATTTAAATGAAATCATTATATATTTTAATGAATGAGAAGTACAAAACCGTGATATGGATTGAAGTGTATCAAAGTCCATGCTAAATGTAAATTATGAGCAATGTTATTTACGGGTTATGTACTTATGATTTCGCAGATTGATTAGAAATGCTTAGATATTTTCCTCAGATACATAATATACCTTTAAATAATTGGTGAAGATTCTATGTGAGAAAAACTATTCTATGTGTGTGCGCCTAAAAAACGAAGGTTAAATTGTATACCTTCGGGATTTAGCAGCTTACAGAAAAAAGGGAAAAATAGGTACGATTTTAATTATAATCTTGCACAGTGTTATTTTATTAGTTCAAATGTTTCAAGAATAATTTAAACAAAAATTCAATAGATTGATTTAAATAATATAACCGAAATTAAAGAAAATTTTTAAAAAAAGCACCAAAGAGAACATAATAATATTAGCGGCATAAATTGTGTCCTATTTTTTAATTTTGTACCAATTTTCAGTAAAATTCAAAGTATATAAACATTTTGTCGCAATTCCATTAGAGCCAGCGTGAGTAGTCTCTTCTAAACTTCCTCGTGTACTCTTAACACATGTAGAGAAAAAAATAAGCTAAAATGCAGAGAAACGAACAGGAATCCCTAACGCAGTGGATTTAAAAAATAAGCGAAACGTCATACCACGATTTCCAAAGGTCGTCCAACAGGGAAGTAGAATTAGAAAAGGACTGGGTGTAAGACAAAGAAAAGGAAATTTGTATTTTGAATGCCTTTTTTTAATCGATTGAAAAAAATGGACAGAAATCTACCATTAAGGTAAGAAGGCCACATACCAAATTTCATTTATGAAAGAAATTTTTTTAAATAAGTAATTGCGTTCAGAAATATGCGAATACACAGACAAACAGTCAACCCTTTGATGGATTTGGTCCAAAGTTTAATGAAAGCCTAAATTCCTGATGATAAAAATGCATACAAAATTTCATCCACCGAGCTATTTAAGTTTGTGAATTATTGCATTCACATTACCACGGGCATACAGACAGATAGGATTCCCGTGAACAAATTTTGTCCAAAACTTGTTAGAAAGCTACAAATTATGTGTAAAGATCACATATCAAATTTCATACCCGTAGCTCTAAAATTTTTCGAGTTATCGTGTTCACAGACAGACAGACATAACTCCAAAATTGTGTTTTTCGGACTCAGGGAGGTCTAAAACGTGGAGATTCGTCAAAATTTAGAGTTCGAATTTTTTGACGATTACAATAATTTCTCTTCTTATACTTCGTATACGAGAAAGTAAAAATCTTTCATCGTCACCATTTATAATTCAACAGTTATACAGGATTATTCGAAATGGTCACGACTGATGTTAAGGGTACATCAGGCACACAAATAGACTGAAACGACAAGTTTAAGTTAGCAATATTGGAAACATAAAAAACCTGACCATTAAGAATGAGGTTAAGTAAAAAAACGTACGCATTATTTTATAAAAGTTGATTAAAGTTGTTTGGATTGTGGCAATATTCATGAAGCAAGCATTTATCGCAATATTCCAGACATATTACGGAGACATTCTACAGTTCCAACAACTTTTACTGGAAAGTCCTCATCGAAAGCTATGATGATTTTGTAGAAGAAAACTTTCGTTGTTTTAGACAGATGAAGATGTCGTCCGACGTGTAAGTAAAGAATAGTGACAAGCTCTCCGATCCATTAGGGAATGCACTACCACACTGTCACACATATGCTATTGAAGAAATACTGAATGTAATGTAGTTAATACGGTACGACTTATTTCAAGGAAACTACATAGCATCACCCATTTACATTCGCTGCTCCAATCACTCTCAGGATTGATATTAATTTCCTCGGCTTTCGCCATGTCTTTGGCATGAATAATGATGGTTGCATTATATACTAGAATAACTGTAGTCAAAATAACTCTATCTATATCACAATTACGATGCTCTCCAACTTGTTATGTGTGCATGACCTATCCTTTAAGTTCGTCAAAATCCTTTTGTATCACCTTGTATATATAGAGACAAATGAAGTGATAGGAATTTATGTGTGTGTGTGTGTTCGTGTAAATTTAATCGTAGAGAGAAATATTCAGAATTTTGATTCTCAATTCTTCTTTTGCCCAGAATCATTTATAAGAACTTTATCACAGAACATATAGTGCAAGCTGAAAATTACATGTAAACATACAGATTTCATCTATGAACTCATGCTAACAGGAGAACAATAAGTATTGTTGGATTGTCATCATATTATAGCGCGTGGTTAGCAATAATTCGTGAGCATAGGTTAATAAGTGGTAGAATTAATAAGTCAATAACTCCATTTCAGGTGACAGACAAATCTATCTTTCAACATAAATTATTCAAAATTATGAATGTAAACTAATTTTCAATACTTAAATTTTTGCGTAATCTGTCATTTCTTACATATACTTGTCATTAACTATCACCGAGAGTTTTCAATACATTAGAAGCTACATCAATAAATTTTATGCAATTTTTCTTCAAATAGAATTTTAAACTTAATTCTGAAGAAATAGATTATATTCAGGTGCTAACTTCTTAACTAATATTTAAGCATATCATAGATGCTATCATTCGATAAAAATTGCTTGAGGACATGAACACTTGGACTATTCTATGCGTACTTAGTTGAATAAATACAATATTATCAAGAATAGAACTTGTCTTATAGTTAGTCAATAAAGGAAATAAAAAGTTGTAGGAGTGTGATTTCTCACGTTTTCATGGAAAAGTATTCAAATATATACATATTTCCTCTTTCGATTATGCGAGACATAGGCGTATTTCGACTAGTTTTAAATAACAATTATTTTTAATTTCTATACTATGTATTTTGCACATGATAGGGTAGATCGGTGCTAGTTGGGCATAGGGGCGCGTTGGGTCAGTCGGATTATTTTAAATATTTTCCGATAGATAGCGCTGTTATTCCAGCCAAGTATGTGTCATATCCCCTCCCTTCTTTCTCGTAAAGGTCATTGGAATAGCAGCGTCTGCTAACGAACTAGCTGGAATTTTCAAATTTTTACCGAGGTGAGTAGCTTTCCTTCCTTATAAATAATCTTCTTTTTCTATGTTTTTATATTACAATTTCCATTTTTACAAATAATATTCTGAAAGATAACTGTTCATAGTTACTGTAGGGCATGTTTGTTTAATTAAATACTTTCAAAGTAAATTCGTACACCCATCGGAAACAAAAATGGCAACATGGGGTAAGTTGGGCCACTTCGCATGGGGCACGTTCGGCCGGCTGCCCAACTTGCCCCGTAGAATGTTTATCCTGTGGAAATTGCAAGCGAACGTGCCACGTAGTCCACGTGCCACGTCCAAAGCCTAATTGTAACGAATGAAGTCTCGAAATCAATTCATTTATGTAACCGTTCTCTCAATTTCATGTATAATTATTCTTTTTTCATTTCTTCTATATTCAAAGGAAGAAAGTATTGATGATGGTCCAAATTCGCAAATTGAAATCATATCAAATATCCCATTGTTATTAAAAGACAATAATTACTCTAAAATATTTTAAATTGAAATGCATGTAGAATTCAAAGTTCAGTGTTAGTAATATTTTTTTTAAAGATTTTAAAATGTTCTTTTAATTTTAAGATGGGATTACTCCGAATTAATATATGGTATGTCCATTATGAATAACTATAATGATTCAATATTGCTGTAAAATCAAATGACGCTGCTAAAATGTTTTTCATGATCTGCGATATATAAATATATCTGAATTTATGGGATATGCACCAAATTTAAAATGCAAGATAATTGTTAAGAAAACATAAGCTGAATAATTCCATCTCCATTAAAAAAGTGCAAAACAGAATGCTCTGTTATTATTTTACGATGAATTTAAAAATTGTATCTCAGTTCTTGCTGAGTAAAAATTCACCAGATTTGTATCTATAACCTAACTGTGTTATTTAAATTAATATTATTAGTTATATTATTTTTTTGAATTAATATTATTTAAATTATTCTTTAAATTAATATTATAATTTATATTATAATAATAATATTATTATTTATCTGCCTTAAATATAATATGGAAGAATTTTTTGCGATAATCACAACTTGCTACTTTGTTTCTCTTGCAGGGCTACCTGCTAAGATGTTTCGCCCTTATGTTAGAAAATCGGATAGAGGGAATGCTTCTTCTTAAGCAATGAAAGCTGCTGTTTTAGAAGTGAAACTGTAATGATGAAAATTGCGACGATGAAGTCATTTAATTCTGTTTTCAACATAAAACTTATTAATTTTGTCAATCTCTTGGTTTTTTGCTTCACATAATTTTACAATTTTATAATTTTATGGCTTCATCAAGGAATGGTGCATGAAAGATATTTTCCTTTAGGATATCTTGTGCCATCGTTCACAGGAAATGAAAAGTAAAATGTGATGAGATTTTTTTTATGTTTCTTCAATTCTACCTTACCAGTTTATTAAATAAGTGATGTGGCCCAACTTACCCCGTAGTCGGGGCAGGTTGGGCCACCCGACTTGGTACCAGTTTCAGCTTTTAAATTAATATTAATAGTTAATGTTTTCAAATGTTATTACGGTGATTTCTTCCGGAAGGTACACTGATAGTGTTTGAAATTAAAAAAATTTAAAATGTTGAATTGCAATTTTTAAAAAATTCTTAGAAGAAAAAACGGCCCAACTAGCCCCGGTCTACCCTATTTGTTAAAAAAAACTTTTGCCGTCCGTATCTGCGTACAACGTAACATCGTTGAACCGTACTCGCACTCATCTCATATTTCAAAATCAAATTCAAAATAAGTCAACATCTGACTGTTGCCACTCACCTGATATCAAACACTGTTACAGCAATAAGTAAGTTGAAGTCATGCTTTTGTCAGGCATAAATATTAAATATGCTTACATATCTTAGACAGAAAATCCAAAGTTACAGAAGAAAATACATATGCAGTCATTATTGCAAATATAAAAATATCAAACAAGATAGTAATGCATTTCCTGCCTCCTCTCTCTTTTACAGAATAGATTCTATTGTTTACTATAAATGGTTGAACGCTACTATGGTGATAGTTACGTTTGGACATGCTGTTCCGGGATTAATCGAATTCCCCAAATCCGTATAAGGCTCTTATCAGCACGTCTCCATGGACATTCCACAGGCTTCGCACGAGTTCCAGTTTTGATGAAAAGGCTCAGTCTTCCGAATCCGTTTGGAAGATAAAAAGTACTTTTTGCTTCCATATCAAAAATTGCCTCTTTTTTGTGTTACCGGAAGTCTTTGAACCCTTTCATGTCCCAAAGCATTTAGGAAAGTCTTTTCCTTCCAAATCGCTTCTAAGGTTTTAGTAAACTTACTGGAGCAGAAAGCGTAATTGAATGGCGTTAGCAGTCATTTGTTGCGAAAATAGTCTTAGTTATTAGAAAGTTTTCTTGTGAATGGTGTTCAGCAAGGAAGTGGTGAATTGAAAATTGTTTATACAAACTTCTATTTAGGAATGAGTTTTATTTGAGTTAGAATATAGGGATAGAAGCAAATGTTATTAAATATAATCTCTTTTCTTTAAATTATAAGTAAGTTTAGAAATATCACATTCATATACTTAATCTTAAAAAAAGTCATAAACAAAAGATTCATTTGGATTTATTTCTTAATCAATGCATCGTTTAGTTTCATAAATGTTAAGTTTTTAAAGAAAAAAGAGGAATGCTTTTGGTCTATCCTCGCCATTTTGAACCACGCTCAGAGTATGAAAATGATATCTTAGCTCCCACATGCCCTATCCAAAGTTCAACACAACATCAGCGGAAGAAGTAATTTAAAGAAAGTTTAAGTTCAGTTTTGTTTGATTCATTTATATCAATGTTTCGTTTTAAATAATAACGAGGGAAATTGGGGGGACAGACCTTGTAAATTAAAATCGCAGTCGGATGATGGGGACGAAAACTGATCTGGCACTGCCTTCTACAAGATTTCGTGCCGGGGGCAATACCAATGCTAACACATTCGGGCGCAACTCATCTTCGGGATTAAAAGTTCAATATTTGCTTTTGCTTAGAGATTTTTTTTAACCTGAACTATTCGTCATGCAAGGCTACATTTGCGTTTTTAGATAGATTTTTTCTATTTCCGTGCAATTTCAACTAACAAAATGTGCAGGAATTCTGGAGGAAGGTGACGTTTATTTTCCCACTAGCTGTTACCCGCGACTTCGTGCGCGAAGAATTTGAATTGCTACTTTTTTTAAATTTACGAATGTAAATGTTTCGTTATATATAGAAAGGGGAAGTCAAAAGTTCTGACGGTTGATAATACATAATTGGACGACTAATTTAATTCTCTGTTACTGTAAATTACATCATTGTACTCAATGGTATCATCTGCTCTTTGGAATATATCATCCACCATGCTATATGTCATCTGCTTCTACTGTTTAAAAGAATACATAAGACAAAATATACCTTCCTATTATAAAAACTCTGACAACCATATCATATACGTCAATAGACGATCCTGGTTTGTTTATTTTGGATTCATAGACCGTTTTCCGGTAACCTTCCGATTTAAGCAATCGCCAAATCTATTTGGCAACTGTATCAAGCGCCAAGCTGGAAATAAAGGTGAATTAGTTCAAAGTCTAACCGTTGCCTAGCAACGGAGTAGCTATAAATATTCGTTATTTCAAAATCGTCTGCACGCATTTTAAAGTTTTGGAACTTTTAAAAATTAATAACAATCGAAGGGAAAATGTCAGAGAAATAAAATTAGTATCATTGAAAAGGTAAAAATTTGAACTTTAAGATGGTATAAAAATATTTTTTGTCGGACAGTTTGCTCCGAAGTTACGGCGGAAAAACGATTTCGGTTATTTTCTAATTAACTGACTGTTTAATTAACTTTGGGACTTGGAAAAGTTCATAAGTGTCTTCCCCTTCTCTTAAATAATAAGTGTACAAAATTTGGTTGAAAACCGTCCATTGGTTTAGGAGGAGATGTGGAACATAGCCACATACATACCCACCCACATACCCACAATGACTTTTATTTATATTAAGATAAGGATCCTTAGCAGTGACAAATCTTGTCGTTGAGATCCTGAAATAATTGGACATTTTTGAAAGAATGCATTAGAAATAACGACCAATGTCATTTAATTATGAGCTGGGACATAGATATACGAACATTTGCAGCGACATAAAAATAAATGTTAAGAAAAATTTGGGAAACCAAAAATACAAACGTAATCGGGCGCCACTCATCTAAGTGATTAACGCGCCAATAACGTACATCGAATGAGCACGAGATCAAAAAAAAAAAAAAACAGCGGGAGTGGCCTCCCCGAAACTTTTTCGCATACGACCAGTAATGTGTGTATGGGGGAGGGGGTTCGCAGTGGGTAGGAAAATATTTTTGGGGTATTTAACCAAGGCCTGGTTATTTCGAGAAAAAAAATTACGAATGCTGATTTACAATGAAACATATAAAATTTATGAATTCCGAAGAACTTAAACTTAACTTGCAATATTTTTGCAAAAAAAATTGCGATTTTTACGCGCGCTGAGGTACCACAACTTTATTTACTGCTTTGGAGTACGAAAACTTACTAAAAATATCACAAAAGATTTCACTATACTTCTGGTTAATCTCAGACGTCCATCTGGAGAATGTCAGAACGATGTTTCGTTTCATGGGGTTGCCATAATTTCCGAAGCGCGTACTTGCCGCTGGCTACTATTTCCTTCGTAGACCGCCAAGGTTAAAAGCCAACCATATTAAATTGAGTAAAATAAGCAAAACGCTCGCCAACACACAGTCGCAATGTGCATTTTGAAACAAATATGCAATTTGAAAATAATTTTTTTTCAACAGATTGAAACGAAAATTGGACATAAATCTACAATTAAGGTTAGAAGGCAACATACCAAATTTCACATATCTAAGTCATTATCTTAAAGAGTAATTGTGTTCACAAGTTTGTGATTATACAGACCGGCAGACACACAACCCTTTGACGGATTTGGCACAAAATTTTATACTTACCTACATTCATGATGATAAAACTGTGTACCAAATATTATCTATCTAGCTCTTCAAGTTTTTGAGTAACATGAAAGTGGACATACAGACAGACTTCCCGTCGAAGGGATTTGTCCAAAATTTGATAGCAATCTACAAATGATGTTTTAAGATTACATACCAAATTTCATCCCCGAAGCTCTAATTGGCTTCGAGTCATCGTGTTCACAGACGCACACACATACATAATTCCAAAATTGTTTTTTTCGGACTCACAGGGAGGTCTAAGACGTGGAGTTTCGACAAAATCTCAAGTTCGAATTTTTTGACGAGTACAATACTTTCCCTTTGTATACTTCGTATACGAGAAAGTAAAAAGAAACCATTATATACTAGTGTGAATGGTAGGGAGCCAAGAAACTACTAGACGTCTCAAATGTTTCTCAATAAAACCCACACTTAGGGACAAAAATGTATGGTGGTTTCACCTCACATATTAGTTGCGTTCGACAGAATGTTAAATACACGACGGATCTTCAAAGAAAAAGGGTTTTGAGCCTTGAACCCTCCAGCTTTAATCCGAGACCTTACCATAAGACTAATGCGGGTTCTATAGAGTGCCTAATGCATTAGTAGATGAAGTAGTCCCAGCTAATTTATTTTTCTGGAATTTTGCAATAACCTAATATATGTCATAAGAAAGAGATCTACAGTTTTCAAATGTTTAAAATAAAATTTTAAAAAAACTTTAACCCTCTCACACCGAGCGAGGTGGTCCAGGGCGGTCTAAAAAATTTCCCTTGGCAGCGAAGAGGGTCGGTCTGAGGCAGTTGACTTCTTTTGAAGGGAGATGAAGTTCTGAGATCGCTTAGGAGATAAACGCAGTAGGGGATCCAATTTCCTTACCAACCACAGCCCATTTCCGTGCGCCTTAAGGGAAGGTTATAGCAGAGGTTGGGGTGAGGGGTAAATGATCACGCAGGCTGGACGAGTCCACTTCATGTCGCTTCCTGCCAAAAACTGCCGGTTTTAAAGGGGATAGAAGAAAAAAGTGGCCTAGGGATTGAAGAGTTAAACGGCGCTGCCCGATAGATAAATTTATTATTTCAGTTCATATTTTATATCGCTCTACATATTTGTTGGCTATTGAAATAAATTTTTAATTTTCCTGTTAAAGATAAATTAAGAAAATTCATGTGATTTATATTAATGTGTATTAAAAAGCATCATATTAATACATATTAAGCAACTATTTTCTTATATTTTGGAAGCACTCTAACCATTTCATTAGAAACTGCGACGGTTCATTGTCTTTTCGAAAGTGCTTCCTGCACAGAGGATCCTTCTTTCATTGAAAAAAGAAAAAGAAATTGGAGTCGGGATTGTAGGTCGCTGAGACGTAGTATTGCTAGGTCGGGATATTATAGATTTATTTTACAAAGATAATAGATTTTTTAATACACAAAGGCCTAAATAAAAATTGAGTTTGTTTCCTGCATAGAATTTATACAACTACATTTAAACGTTTTAAGTTAATTTAATCATCAAGATTGGTTTTTGGACATGAATACCAGTGCTAGGCACTTTTGTTGAATTCATTTGCTTTCCTATGCTTTTCTTGTTTTGGAAATGCATTTCGGTAAAGCATTCTGAACATTCTTTCAAAATTAAATATTGCATACGTCAAGAAACTGAGCAAGAGAGTGAAGGTTCCGTAGAAAACCGATACATTTTTCCGATTTTCTTATAAAAATGTATGCCGTTGGAAAGAGCTGGCACGGTGGATAACAAGTGCAGGAGTGTCTAAGCTTGAAAGAATTTTAAGATATCCGACTGAAACCTAGAAGGCATTGGATCGAATATCATTAGATATACCGTATAAAGAGAAAGTTTTTCTGCAAAGTTTGACACTATCAATGCTGTTTTATTTTTTCCATTTTGATCAGACTCAAAAAACTTAGCGAGAGTCTAACTAAAAAAATCCTGACGCATAAAATTCAAAGCGTAGCAAGTCAGAGTTTCGCATATTGGCCTTTTTTCATAAATCAAGTAATTTTCCATACTTCTTTTGTTAAATTCGTTAAGGATAAAACATGTCAATGTTTTCTTAATTATATCAAATATTAGAGACAATGTGTTCATTACTAGCAAAATTATGAATTATTTAAATTAAATGTTAGAAGGAAATATTTCACAATATTTAAAAGAAAATATCTTCAATTGTAATTTTTTAAAAATTATTACTGTGATAAATTAATTTATACCTGAATCAATAAATTATGTGATTGAAATGCGAAGCAAAAATCAGTTATTTCAATGTATTATAAACAATATGTTTAAATAAACTTTCATTTAAATTAGGTAATGAGAAATTTAAATAAAGAAGCTTATAATTTAGTTGCAAATAAATGACACGACACCATAATAACACTTTCAAACTAGACTTAAAATAGATCGCATTGAACCATCCAAACCGTCAATAGAAGTTCAAATAAGTGTATTCATCCTCCTAATTTGTTTCTTTTTCCAAGTATTAGTTGCTGGGATGTTAATTATAAAGTTAATGCTAGATAGGTGCCCTATTGAATAAAATTTAGATATATATAACAATTATTATATCAGTACTGGGTGCTGAAATATAAAAGGCACAAATAATAATACAATTTTTAGCTGCACCTAAATTATGCACCTACCTTTGTGAAATCTGAAAATACTTGGCATTTAAAGAAATTATAAACATATTTATAACATTATGTTGTAAAAACAATTTAAAGATTAAAGAAAAACAAAGTGATTAAATTCAAATATTTTAATTAACATTTTATTTTTTATATATATTTAATTTACTGCCAACCATAATAGAAAAAATACCTGATTTTCTTCATTAACACATCAGATTAACTTATACAATAGAACCAATTCTTCGATGCATATAACATGACAGAGATATAACGAAATAACCATTTTAAACACATATAAAAAATATTCTGCAATTTTCAAGTTACACATAAAGCGCTTTCAGCAATTTATCTTATTAAAGATTTACGTGGACATATTAAGTTTAAAAATGTATATAATTACATATCATTTTAAAACGTTTAATAAGAATATCTCGAGATACCCTAAATGTTGTTGAAAAACAACTTGTTAGCTAGTTACCATCAAGCATGTTGAGCTGAACTCGAAGCAAAGACACACATGTCATCTGTAGAATACTTTCAACGACCATTTTTAGTCATACTCAACAAATCATTCGCTGTTTTCGGCCATAGTACATTCAATTTATTCTTGGTACAACTACACTGACTTTAGTATAGTTTGCAATGCGGTACACTTAGAAGAACGTAATCGATCACTCGTTATACACAGAATTGGTAAATTTTCTGTTGGCTCGATTGCACAGAAATGATCACTGCAAATCACTTTGAAGTGCTTGCTCATCAATATACCTTTAGGAGTAAGTTGAAAATCAGTTTCTCAGTTTCAATTTTGCTGTTTAAATTCTCGTCGTTGACAACCACTTCTTTCAGCTTGTTTAAATGGCCGATAAGATTGTTCGCATAGCCCATAGCACAGACTTTTGCAAATCATCGGTAAGTCCTACTCATTAGCAGTCAAAACGATATTTTCAAAAATATATTGGTCATCTTGTATCTCATTCCGCAGAATACTTTTTATCTGGCGACACATCTGAGAGGCCGAGAACCGAAGGAAAAAAATCCCAACTGTCTCGAAACCTCCAGGATGCGTGCGATCACTCCAGAAACTTCAAACCCAAAAGACAAGGGAATCTTCCAGACAGGCGACAATTACTTTTTACAGACAAATCTATCCGCGAAACAAGATGGCGAGCAAATAATCCCTTTGAATAAATTTGATTTATAAATTAATAAAGTTGAAAGATTAATGGAAAAGGCATCAAAAGTTAAGACAATTAATATTTAAGTCGATTACAAAGTAAATAATTAAGAAAAATTTAGATATTTAATGAAACTGCTCAAAATTACCGTTTAAATTTCAAAAGTTGTCAGACATGCCACAAGAGATGAAAGAAACTTTGGTGGCGAAGATTTAAATATTTAAAAATACTGATAAAACCAAAAAATGATGTAGATGCAATTTTTGCAATCTAACACCAAGTTTCATTTTCATTATATTAGCACTTTTGATAATTATAAGTTTCCTTATGAAAGAGTCTTCATGTGTCTATGTTTTTGTTTCAATACCAAGAAATTGTCAATTAATACAGGGTGTCCAGAAAGGATTCCCTCATTTCAAAATAAATAGCCCAGTGACGGAGATCAATCGAGGAATGAAACGAATGGTATGTTTATTTCGAAAGCCGTAATAATCCGTTACAGAAGTTTTCAATTTAGCTACAGTTGCCAACAGATGGCGCTTTAAACCGACACCGCCTAAATATACAGGAGGTGTTTAATCCCACTACGGAGCCCGAGGAGAAAGTTAGAAACTGCCCTTTGCAAGCAATCTTTGCAAACACATCCACAATCGATTCTAGTGTACATAGCACAGAGATAGCGTATGGCCAAGATTAAAATTTTCAGACACCCGCTATAGTGGGTCAAAGGAATTGGACGCACATGAATCACACATAAATATTTGAAGCTCTTCTAGAGTACCAGGATTATTCCGTAAAAAGAATATCCTTTAATATTCTCCACAAGAAATAGGGTATGATTGTTTGAGTAAAGATATCAATCCATGCCTCTTCCTGTAAATGTTGAATAACTCAAAGCAATAGTTTTGTTCTCGAAATATTTTTCTACGTGGTATTCAACTAGATCATAAATAGAGATCTGGCGAAAATTTGAGACCAATTTCATTACACTCGTGCCTCCTGTCAGGGAGATCGTGCCCCCCCCCCCGTCGGGCAAACTCAAACGCCATATCTGTGTGGGCAATGATCAATTCTATAGATTCATCTTCAAGGAGTTCTAATTTATCTTGGCATTCACTTTTTTTGAACGAGAGTTGGATGCAGTTAGCAGAATTGCCTTGTCCTGCTTTGTATAGACAGTGGATTTTAGAAATGCAGGATTTGAAAATTCGTTATCGAGACGTCTCCACTGTGTGTACTTTTCCATTAGTAAGAGGCAGGGGTTTTGCTCTGGAGTTCTAATTGTCTTTCCAAATATGCTGTTGGCTGTTAAACGATTGTTGGCTGCTATATGATAGTTGACTACCGTCCCAGGAACTCGGAGTCGAGCGACCAGAAAGATATTCTCTTTCCATAATAACGCCTGCAATGTGAATGCAATGTTTAATACCTTGATTACTCTATGTTCCAGAACACTTATTTAAGGAAGCTCCCTTCGACTTCACTGTCCAGCGCCGCATGTCGGAAACATTAGTAAGTAAATTTGAAACTTTTATATTAAACTTTTACGGCTTTCAAAATAAACATGCCACCTCTCTCAGCACAAGATGTGATGCACACGTTTCAACAATGGAACTGTGAGATCCGAGTGTTGCTCCTCGAATTTCAAAATGAGCAAGCAAAATAATAAGTGCTCGATGCTAGAGAAAACACTTTGTCTTTGCTTCAGTTTTCGAATAAATGTTTGAACTTTTGAATTTTTGTTTAGAAAGTGTGTAGATGTTTACGCATATGACAAAGTTAAGAACCAAAAAGTGTAAGCTTAAAATTACTAGAAATTATGATGAAAAAATATGCAAAAAAAAAAAAGAAATTACACATTATTCGTCTGAGATTAAACTTACAAACACACAAGTGTTTTAAAGCATTTAACTATAAATTTACTAGCACCATTCCAGTTCAATGGCAAGAAATCTGCAGTTAAATGTTTTTAACAACTTTTCATTTTCAAACATGGAAAATAATATCAACTCATAATGTAAATGACATGGTATGCATACAAACGAATTAATTTCCAGTGAAGGCTAATTTCCAATAATATGTCAAGACTGTTTTGCTGACGCAAGCGATTTTGTATTATTTGTATCTATGAAGTATTTTTTGTTTATATGAGACGAAAGAAGACTATTGTGCAAGATAAATACAGGGTGATCATAAATTATTGAACCCATTTTAAAAATTATTAAAACAACTAATAATGTTACAACTACGTTTCCTTTAAATAACAGAGCAAATAAAAAAAATCAGATAATTGCGTACCATTACGGCGTTCTAAATTTGCTACAGCGACAGATTATCAAACGCAAAGACTACCGATCAGCAAAAGCCGATGCATATTTACGGATCCTACATAGTAGTGAAAGAGGTCGCTTCTCATTGGCTCTCAGCGTCACGTGACTTGGCTTGCTTCCAAATGACGTTGTGAAGCTAAACAGTACTTACCATTGCTGAAAGTTCTTCTTTTATTTATTTTATTCGAAAGAAGTACACTTCAGTTGCCTGAAAAAAATCCAAATAATCATAATTAGAATGTAGCTTTGATTCATCATGCGATAGTAGAAGACAAAATAATAGTTAAAATCCCGCCTAAGCTCATTGCGGCTATGACATCATTGAGAAGCAAACCAAGTCACGTGACGCTGAGAGCCAATGAAGAGCGACTTCATTCCCTACTATGTAGGATCCTTAAATATGCGAAGCCGATTTACGTTTTCAGGTTTCCTTTCTTAGTTTTTCTTCAATATCTCGAAAACTATTCAGTTTCCGATTCACAACTAATTTAACAAATTAAAGAGCGTGAAGCTCCCTACAAATAAATGCTTTAATTTTCTTTTAGCTTTAATAGTTTCGCAGATAATGGCTTTCAACGATGGAAGATGTCCAATAATTTGCGATCACCTAGTTCAACGTAACGGCGCGTTACCTTTCTGAAAAAAAACTTTTTAAAAATGTACTCTGATAAGAAAAATCATATTTTTAGCATTATTATTATTTTTTAATGTTTGAAATGGGTCCAATTATTTATGAGTACCCTGTATATGGGTTCTCTCCCATATCGATTCGAATAACTTGAGATTAATACAATTGGGTTTCATGTGCTTTAAATGACAGAGCAAATAAAAAAAATTCAGATAGGTTGCGTACCATTACGTCGTTCTAAATTTACTACAGCAAGAGATTAACATAAGCAAAGGCTACCGATCAGCAGAAGCCGATGCACGTTTTCTGGTTTATTTTCTTAGTTTTTCTTGAATATGTCGAAAACTGTTCACTTTTCGATTTACAACAAATTAAAGAGCGTGAAACTCCCTACAAATAAATGCTTTAATTTTCTTTCGGCTTTAATAGTTTCGCAGAAAACGGCTTTCAAAGATGGAAGATGTCCAATAATTTGCGATCACCTCGATCAACATAACGGCGAGTTACCTTTCTGAAAAAAACAGCTTTTTTTAAAAATGTATTCTGATAAAAAAAATCGTATTTGTAACATTATTATTTTTTTTAATATTTGAAATGGGTCCAATTATTTATGAGCACCCTGTATATTGGTTCTCTCCCATATCGATTTTATAACTTGAGATTAATACAATTGGATTTCAGGTAACTGGATTAAATCTGTGATTAAAAACTTTGTGCAGCATAAAACAATAAAAATATAGATAACATTTAATAACAAACAGATTTCTAAGTATCTAATCATTTATCAATTTTCGTAAGAACATATTTCCTCAGATTACCATCAAAATAACTTTATCGTAACGACATGAAAATCCGCCGTTTCTGACATTAAAAAAATCTTTGTTTTAGCCATAATGTATTTAAAATAAATCAGATTTAGCTTCTAAATTATTCATGAAGAATTCCTTCTCACATGAATAAATTATCTTTGACAGTTAAGCATGTATTAAGGAATAAAATTATAATCCTTTCAAGGTTTAATACAAATATAATGAGCAGGATTATAATATTTCTTTAGAAATCAAGACAAAAAAATAACATTTTTGTTTGCACACAAAAAGAGCATTATTTTTTTATGCAAATGCATTGTTGATGAAACTGAAAATAATTGTTTCTAAAGATAGTTTTGAAAATATTTGTTTTACACTTCTGTTGCTATCCACCAGTCGTATTTTGCATTGAAGCGAGACAATGGCGAAGAAAAATTCTTTCTTTCCCTATAAGATTGTTTTATTGTACTTTTTGTTGGACATTTTTTAAAACTTTTTGAGACGTTCTTGAATTTCAAGCGAGCACAATAAATGCTGTTTTGTACTTTTTTTAGGTCTGTAAAAGGCAGTGTTTGTTTGAATTAAACACTGTTGTCTGCAGCATTAACATATAAATAGAAACTTTGTTTTCCCCTTGGTGATGCAAAATATTCATTCCACAATTTTCTTTGAATATAAAACGCTTGCATGACAAATGCTTAAAAGAAATGGTACAGGACATTTCGGCGTGAATATAATGCTAGGCGTGTTGGACGAAAACGCAAAGAAAAGAAACACGATTTCTTTGCTTCTATTCCAGCGCAAGAGGAATACGTATTCAGAAATACAAAGCTGCAGTATTTTCTGATTGTATTTGTTTTGACAAAATATTTTTCTCATAATTCGATTGCTGAAAAATGTTGAACAAATTTTCCATATTTAAGGGAGAGAAATTCAAAAGTTATGTAAAATTTACACATGCTGTGACTGCAAATTCGGTACATTAATAAAAACTCTAAAATAGGAGTCTACAGATGTAACATTGACAGCACCTTTGAAAAGTCTGTGAAAATATATTATTGGTTTCTTATTAAATAGATATATTGTCTAGATATATGATTTGCATCAGGCATTAAGATGAATGTGCCATTTCTTTTCCCCCAAGAGCATGCATATTCAAAAAAAAGTTGTATATATTGATAAAAGACAAAAGAACAATGCCTATCTCTCTACATAAAATCCTGAAACGCTAATATATATATTTAACACATTGCTTCATGTTATTCTTAAAGAAGCTTATGGAGAAATTATTTTAAACATAATACAAGTGTAATATACTTAATTTACAAGGATTAACAAAAGAAATTAAACTAGATTAATGTAAAACGTAAAAAAATAAAATGAATAAAAAATAATGTTTCAAAATTGCCAAAAGAAAAAGAGTACACACATTAGATATAACAGAAAAAAGTCTCGTTTGAATTTCTGCTTTTTGTTTCACGCCTGACAACGTGCAAAAAGCATGGTTCCTCCATTTTTTTCCTGTTTTGTCTTCACCTTTTTATATACTTAATTTAAACTAATTTAAATAATATGAAAATAAGCTAAACCAAATGAGAAAAGTGATCCTAAACGAGTGACCCGGTCGACGCTCTGGCCATCGCATAATTGCCTTTATTACGATTGGCTCATGCGACGACCTACTCATCGGCGGGCGGTAATTCAATCCCCACTATTACTATATCCTGTGCAATTTTCGTGTTCTTCATCTACAATGGATACCATCACATGTAAATTTAAAATATAAAGATATTGCTGATAGTCTTGCTAAAGAAGGTACTACCACGCCTCAAAAGCCTAAGTAGAACAATTGACCTACCTCGAGTTATACTCAAGAAGAAAGGCCTTTGTTAACATTTCTTGGAGGAACCCACCAGCTCATTCATGGTATCGTAGAGAAGGCCCCGGTGCTACTATAAATTTTAGGGGGATAGGAACGACCAAACGGTTTTGGCTCGCTTAACTTCCGGTCACTTCAAATCCCTCAGATTCTCTCGTGGTGATAAGGAGTTCAATATCTGCACAAAATGCAACACGATTGAGGTCACTCCGGAACATATAATTGACTGTGTTGCCCTGGTGTATGATGACCTGCTTAAGCGACCGGATTTCGTTCCGGAGGTAATGAAGGCGAACGACCTCATGGATCTGCTCTGATTCAGATCAGAAGGATTAGAAAGAAGACTATATCCCACCGGGAAGAGAGGCTATGTTTACTTATACGCAGGTTATCATTCCCATATTTGAGGCGCCCCCTTAAATGGGAATAAATGACAAAAGTAAGGCCGACGACTGATGGGAAAGAATGGGAATGTTCGAATTTCACAAGCAAGTCCCACATATCATGTTACTTCTATATTAAGGTTTCCCACTCACACGGATTAAAAAATGAAAATGACCTTCATTCAACATTGATACCAAATATGGATCTCGTTCTCACAAACTTCAACAATATGAGAAATTTCCGAATTACTCTTAGGGAAACAAAGGAGTTTCTTAGGGTTAAATAAATTTCTTTCGTAATTTGGGAATATCTCAGAGATACGGAACTCGAGGAGCGCATTCAAAAATCAAAATATCTCATCTGGAATTAAAAAATCGAAAAAATTCAAGAATTCATTCAGAAAAGTTTGAAAAAAAATTCGACGTGAGGCTGTCTCTGCGAAACGGCCGCTGGGATTGAGGGGCGTAGGCTTACTTTTCTTGCTCAACTGTGACTTTCTGTGCCTAAAGTAGCTCTATGTGACTATTAACTGTATTGTCTATAGCGACTATGTGACTTTATCTATGTAAAATTCTACGCGATTTTCACCACATTTGCAACTCGACTGTGACTAAACCGTAATTACGAGTTCTAAGATTATTTTATCAATATTCAATGACTACCTTTCTCTATTAAATGAAACTAAAACCGACTGTCTACGTTATTTCGGTGTGGATGTATGAGCGTTTAACTTTAGTTCAAGATTCGGCATAATTCAACAATTCTTGAGTAATATTTCACGCGATCGATGAATGAAGTGCCTTGGTTTGCCTGCTTGAGCGCACATCGGTCACTGTGACGTCATCAAAAAGTTTCGTGATTTTCATCAACTTTGCAGCTCGAATGTGACTAAACCTTAATTCAAAATTCTATTTTTTTTTTTTTTTTTGCAATCTGTAATGTCTACCTTTATATGTTAAATGAAACTACAACAAACTCTCTATGTTATTTGGATACGGATCTATAAGCGTTTAAAAATACCATGAAAAGGGTCAGAAGTACTTCTTTTCCAGACACACCATTAGACCACTATGTAGAGACTTAAGTCTACGTGAAAAGACCTATCTTTATAAAAAAAAATTGAAATAAAATTTCCTGAACAAAGATTACTTTGCTGAAGGAAGCAGAAAGGTGAAAAACAAATTTCAGAAGTTTTTAGAATCTTATAATAAAATTAACATAGACATCTGAAATAAAAGCAAGCAGTAAGAAATAACAGAAATTTTAAGAAAAAAAAATCATAGAAGCTGAGATAAATCTGTATAAAATGAAGAATATGAAGATATATTTTAGAAAAGAAATCGCCCATGATGAAAATATTTTGTTATGTTTTTCACTAATAATAAGAGCGGATGTGTGTGTGCTTGTGTGTATATATTGTCGCTCCACAGAGTTGAACGCTATAACTAGAACTAACAAATGTGGCACAAACATAATTTGGGAGTTGGACATTTGAGCTCGAAAATTGTTTTTGAAATTTTAAGTAAAATTTGAATTAATTAAAAATTAATCAAAATTTTGTTGACCTCCAAATATTTATAACAAAAAACGTAGTGAAACCATGTGGAAATTTTTAAAAAAATTGTATGAAAAAGTTTTAAATGCCATACAATCTTCTTTCTAATTTAAACAATTTTTTAAAATATTTTTCGATATATATCACTTTTACCTGTTGTAAAGAATTTGAAATCATTTTTATCGTTGCTCCAAATATTTAATCTAGAATTCTCTTCTATTGCAGATAAACAATGTACACTATATGCCCAAAAGTATCCGGACACTTGCAGATTTTCACATTTTTTAGAATTTCTCCAGAATGGTTTAACTGACTGCTTTTAAACTTTGGCCATGTAAAGAATAGACAATAACTCACATTTTACATTGAATATTCGGTCCTGAGGGCAATTAGGGGACCTTCTAAAAACTGATGAAGACAAAAACGTTTTTTGCCCACCCCGCTTCACAGAATACTGATAACAAGATAAATCTTTCAGAAATGGTAATGTATAATGTGCATAATATTTACAGGAAATCTCGTAAACACAGCACAGATATTGGGGAAGATATAAAGGTTTTCTTTAAAAATCTCAAATTTTCCCACCTGTTTTTTGCTCATAACGTGCAGAGTTTTCTGTTATATTATATGAAACTTACAGAAAAGATGACAAGATGTTAGAAAAGCATTTTGTACAAATGTGGAAAGTATGTTTGAATATTACAGGAATTATGAGCATTTTTAATAAATAATGTTTTACTGCGCATGCGCGAAACATAGCGTAATTTTTCTTTCACAACTTTAAAGCCAGATATATAGGGCAACTTATATAAAAAATTCAGTTCACTAGCATTAGTATTCAGAAAGATATCGGCATTACAACGAGCAAAATTTTAGCTCCTGTCGAAGAGAAGCTAAAAGATGAGGGGTTGTACGCAAATTGATATTTTTTAGACTTACATCTTTAAATAGTTATATTGAATTGTATAGTGGTTAGAATTTGCTTAATACCCATGAACATAGCTACTATTCGTAACGAATAAAATATATATATATAGAATTATTAAGATATTTTAAGAAAAGAAATTAATTAGGCAAAAAATCGTTTCGCCATAAAAGAAATATATTTAAAAATATCGTTTGGCCGTAAAATTGTAATATGTAACATGTTAATAATCACGTAAATAATATAATTAAAGTAATAAAATTTTTGTTATTTATAGTGCGTAATTAGCTGGAATTTAAGTTATGCACGTAATTGATAAGTCTTCATGGGTATTCAGAAATTCTAACCGCTATACAATTCAATAAAATTATTTAAAGATATGTTTAAAAAATATCAATTTGTGTACAACCCCTCATCTTTTAGCTTCTCTTCGACAGGAGCTAAAATTCTACTCGTTATAATGCCGATATCTTTCTGAATAGTCATGATATTGAACTGAATTCTTTTACATAAGTTGCCCTATATACCTGGCTTTAAAAGTTGTAAAAGAAAAATTACACTATGTTTCGTGCATGCGCAGTAAAACATTATTTACTAAAAATGCTCATAATTCCTGTAATATTTAAAAAATTCTTTTCCAAATTTTTACAAAATATTTTCCTAACATATTGTCACCTTTTCCGTAAGTTGCGTATAATATAACAGAAAACTCTCTATGTTATAAGCGAAAAACAGGTGGGAAAATTTGAGATTTTTTAAGAAAACCTTTATATATTTCCAAATATTTGCGCTGGGTTTACGAAAATTCCTGTACATTTTATGCACATTATACATTACCATTTCTGAAAGTTTCATCTTGTTATCTGTATTCTATGAAGCGGGGTGGGCCAAAACCGTTTTTGTCTTCATCAGTTTGTAGACGGTCCCCTAATTTCCCTCAGGACCGAATCTTCAAAGTAAAATGTGATTTATTGTCTACTCTTTACATGTCCGAGGTTTCATGGCACCATTCTGGAGAAATTCTAAAAAATGTGAAAATCTGCAAGTGTCCGGATACTTTTGGGCATATAGTGTATGAAAATATCGTTACTTTTTGGCATATTGAATAGTTTTCTTTTTAAAGCGTAATTTTAAATAAATATTTTTTTTCAGTTTTATAGAAATTACATTGATTCAAATATGTTAAAATTCGCATATTTCTAAGCACTGATGGAATTTATACTGTAATACAATCGGATGCATAAAAATATATTATCAATTTTTTTAGCTTGAAATTACATTTTCTTATTTTAGTGATCCGAATTTTTTATTTAATAATTAAAAAAATGCATTACAGAAAAAGATATTACGAAGTTTACCAGAAAGAAACTCAACGCCCAGCGACAAAGTTTCTCTCAGAATTATATATATATATATATAAATCCTTGAATTCCGTCGGAGATTTTCCCAGTATGCGCCGCATATTTACGGATCCTACTATGGTTTGGATTGAGGTCGCTTTTCATTGGCTGTCAGCGTCACGTGACTTCGCTTGCATCTGAATGATGTCATAGGAGCTCGCTTAGTTCGGATTTCGATTTTTGTCTTAGCTATTGTATCATGGAAAACCAAAATTATCTTTTAATTACGATTATTTAGATATTTCTAAAGGGAATGATGAATTCAAGATAAAGCTAATCTTGGTTTTTCCATGATACAATAGCTAAGACAAAAATCAAAATCCAAACTAAGAGCGCTCCTATGACATCATTCAGAAGCAAGCGAAGTCACGTGACGCTGAGAGCCAATGAAAAGCTACCTCAATCCAAACCATAGTAGGATCCGTAAATATGCGTATGCCACACCAACCACATCCAGTTATTTGAGGCCAGTGTCCATCTTCAACGGCGGATATATAGCAGATATGTCTAACGGTTGAAAGGAATCTGTTTTTATATTTGTTTGAACATTTGCATCGTTTTCGTATACCTATGAAAACCATTTTCTAATTGCTTCATCACTAATATAATTTAATAATAACCCGATTTTATATTTTTAGTGTTCAGAGTATGCTTTTTCTTGCAGATCATGCGAACTCAAAAATCTGCCTAAGGAATTATCCGTAACAATACTAAATAAGCTATAGTAAATTTTCCTAATTCTAATTAGGTTTGTCTGCTTCTTAAATTCTTCAAATTATTTCGAAATGCGCAACATACTGATATATAACCATATTTCCATGGGACAAGACTTTGTGACGTCTTAGACGATGTTAATGCATTCCCTTGAAAGTTAAACTGAATTAAAGCATTAGGTATTTCTATTTTCAGATCTTTCCTTAATACTAGTATTTTACATAGTTTTAAGCTTCTCCCTATTCTTAATTAAGTTTGAGGCTTCGGTTTGGAACTTCACTGTCTGGATAGGCAATTAAAGTCCTTAATACGATTATTATATGGTATTATTTAACTTTTAATTCTTTAGATAGTTCGAATTTTTGAAATAATGGTGTATGCAATAGGCCGATTCTTCTAATTAAGAACTGATTTCTAATTTAGCGTTCATGAGAAAGTTCTTCTTATTAAGCAACTTCTTGGGAAACTTAGCATTTCTTTAGGAGAGAATATTTTAAACCGTTAATTTACTTATTTTCTAATTTCGTAACCTTCGCCCATAAGTATTTTCCAAGTTCTGAAATTTAAAACATGTTTATCAAAATTTCATATTCATTAGCGAAATATGTATCTGAATTCGTTGCCTGACTTATTGGAAGATAAACGTATGACTGTATCATCTACATTTTGATTGTTTTTGCCAAATCGTTCATTTTAAAAATACGTCATTATTATTGTTACGACTTTAAGTTGCAAGTAATGATACATGCATTTATGTATCTAAAATATACTAGGGGGCTCTGCCCCTGCTTGCTAACTTTCGCCAATCCGCAGGAAGATTGGAAAGCAATTTAGAAAAAAACCTGCATGCTTTGCTCACTATAATGAGAGCACTGTGCATCATAGCAAAAATAAAACTGTGACTGAGCTTTAAAAATTTTCTTTAACTTATACCAGCGCAGAATAAATGTTTTTGGCTTTAAAAGGTCTTTTTTCTTGATTTTGTAAGCAATTAGAAGACAAATTCAACATTCAAATATGGTATTGTCATCAGCACGCCATAATCGAGTCGACCGTGAAGAAGCTCCCCAGAAAAATAAAGGAGAAAGTTACAGGATTACCACATTTGGGGAATAATCAACCAAAGGAAGTTCCCTTTTTGCGACCGCACAGTATTTTTTGCTGAGCGTGTTGAAAGAAATTATTTTCTTTCTTCCTAAACACCCTTCAGAACTTTTTCAATCGATTATTTTGCAGTTGAATTCGTCTTATTTCAATGCTTCGAAATTATTTAACAGCACGCTTGAGATGATTCATGATTAACTCATTGAAAAGAGGAATCAAGCCAAATCGCTTTCATTTGTTTACATTTGGAAAGTTAAATCACATGATGCATTAATTCCCTCTAGATAGGCTGTTCTTGTGCAGGCAAATAAATAAATGATGCATCAATTGCTATAGACGTTTACAAATATTATAGCTAAATGACGCGTTTAATGGAAATTTAGAAGAAAATTATTTATGCAGATTGATAGAAAGTTAATTGTGAGACTAAAATGGTTTAGTAGGGGCATGGAAAATATTTTAAGAATAACAATTTTGAAATATAGGCAACTTGAAAAATACTCACACATATTAACTACAAATTTATATATGTAGATAGAGAATAAGAAAGAAAAAATATAATCAAATATTTATAAAAATATATGTTTAACATATAATTAATTAAGGCGTGAAAAGAATAAGAATTTGAAAGAATTAAGTTTTTCCACCACTAAGATCCTCTACATAAATTTTGATGCTTTTACTGTTCTTATACATCATAGCAATCTCCTCAACGTATGTTTGCAAGCAGATTCTTGAGGATGGATTGTGGGATCACGAAAAAAAATGGACGACATACGCGATGTCGAATTAATTTTTAATTCGAATCCGCGAAACTAATTAAAAATTATTCTTTTCTGAATTATTTGGTTGAAATAGCTTTGGAGCTATAGAAAAGTACTTTAATTAACTTATATTCGACAGGTATTTCTATATTGACATATAACCTTGGCTTACATGTACCCCTATGTAGGTATTTACATAAATTTGGAGTCGCTTTCTTCGCCACAACGAGTTGTAAGAGAACGAATCTATAAAAGTCAGTTCCAATTTAATCTTTCTAAACCATATTAAAGAATATTTTTGAAGATGAAAAAAACAAAGTCCATCTGTCTCCGATTTGAAAAACGGTGTTCTGAAATAATATTTTAGGAGGAATAAAAACAGTTTAGAAGCTAATATTGCGATTTTTATTTCGTAGAGTATATTATTATCATCCCTATAAATAAAGCAATACATGAAATTTTGATTTTATGATAAATTTATGGCAATCCAATCCCTTGGGTAAGCATGTTTTCCCCATATGCATTTTCCTCGTTCTGAGAGTGGAAACTCTATGCTTCCTTCATGAAAGCGAATTTATCAGTCTACTGTTCAAAGCAATGGCACCCTACTCACATTCCTTTGATGATTAATGGTAGTAAGGAGCTGCATTCTGATGTAAAACTATATCCTACTGGATGCAACGAACGAAGAAAAATCGATCCATCCAGAGTTGGTTAGGCACAAATTACTGATTTCTTCATTCTAAAGCGTTGTTGCATATCATCTTTGATATCAATTATGCCAAATATTACCAAATACTTTGTAAAAATTTTTGAAATATGAATAAAACATTTTATAAAATATGCTGAAAAATTGAAAAACACATATTAGACTTATAGTACGTACTCATTTCAAATAAAATTATATCTAAAACGTTATATTATTGGGACAGATTTAAGGGATGAAAGGATTGTGTGTGTTAAAAATAATATATGGATATAAATAAAACTTTTATTATTTTTTATGAAGAAACGAATATTGATAACGTGCTGCTGTGGAAGTCCATATTATTCTTTATTTTATTTTAATAACAAACTCGCCTTCCTACTCTATGAAAGAAATAAGGATGTATATTCGAAAAACATATTTAAACTTATGATAAGTAGCAACCGTTCAACAAAATGCATTTTTGGGCATAATACTCAAATATATATGTGAAATATAAAAATAATCTCAAAATAATTATTAGCAATTACATATACACAATTATCAATAGCGTTTCATGTCAGAATAAATAGAAGAAATTATCACTTCAAGAAAAATGCTGAAAAAATCGCATTTGTATTGATAAATAATTGCTTTATGAAAAACAAGGAAACAAAAGCATTTCATACCCCAAAGCATTGATACCATTCAAACTCAGAACTTCTTAAGCAAATTTATCCATAGTAGCAGGCCTTTTGTTTTTCAACTGTTTACCTGACATCTTCTAATAATTTTCATGAAATGCAACCCTTACTTGAACTTCGTAATTTAAATATTAAGAATAAAGTTTAAAACAACCAGAAGTTTTATAGATAAATTATGACATCATACAAAAGAGTTTTCTCCTCCATATATTGGACAAGTAGGTTATCTCGTTACTAGAGTGGAACACAGAATATTTCAGAAGAAATATAACCGATATCTTGGAATAGTTCAGTGTTTGGAAAATGTATTTAATTTGTAAAAGGTGTTGGATACATAAAGCTTAATTTACACTTGCCTATAATACTCGTACTTTAAGAATTGTTTGATAATGTAAATAATTCAAATTATAAAAATTTCACTTGTCCTTTCTTTTTCTGATGTGAACTACTATGAGATAAAAATTTTTGGTTAATTTTGTATGCACACCTTGAGTGATTTTTTCATAATTTCTTCAATTTCACGTTAAAGAAATAAAAAGTAGACATTGAACCTTCTTCAATGTTTTAAAGAATTTCATTTTTTGAAACTTTTATTTCAGAAATTTTCACAAGGAATTGAAACTTCCGACCTGATATTGGCTATCTTTAATTACTTTTCCTTTTTCTATGAATAAAATTGACATAGTTATACTTTACTTTCAATTTATCCAGTTATGCAAAATTATTGGCTACCTTTTCAGCTATTTTTAAGCGAAAATTAATATTCGTGTCCTATTAAGTAACAATTTTAGATTGAGAGTTTTCACATGGTAGCTTCTCGTATTGAAACCATACCACAGAGATTTCATAACAATAATTTTTGAATTCCTTTGAATCATTGAAAATTTAATCTATTTCGATAGTCAATAACGATGCTTCAGACAGGTACAATGTTTCTTTTCGAAACATTGATAATATCTGTCAGCAAAATTAAAGACATTTATTGAAATAAAATCTCGTAACTGGATGAGAGATATACTGTGCACTTGATAAACTTTGATCTCTAAGCGAATCATGTATTCCCAAAAGAATTCATTGATTTTCCAATGTGTATCTATTTCACGGAAAGCCACTTGAATTGGGCCGTTTCCATAGTGTATGGAGCAATGATCAGTATCATCAAGTACCAAATGAGTCTTCATTTAACCAAACTGATGAGAAGAGTTCTGATATGAATGGATGTTGTAATCTATACTGAGCAACAGCAGACCATGAGCGCCTAGAGATAGGCAATATAAAAGTTAATACATTTACTGCCGCACTAATATCACATCTTTTCTTGCATACGCATGCAAGAAAAACATGCGCTTCTACTCAAGCTCAGTGATTTAAGAGGTATGAAATTTAAAACATTGGCATTATTCTACCAAGGTCTATCTAATTCACGGAAAGCCACCTGAATTGGGCTGTTTCCATAGTGTATGGAGCAAAGATCAGTAGCATCAAGTACCAAATGAGTCTTCATTTAATCGAACTGATGAAGAGAGTTTTGATATGAATGGATGTGGTAATCTATATTGAATAACAGAAGACCTTAATGGCCCAGAGAAAGGTAACATAAGAGTTAATACATCCATTGTCGAACTTTACATTGTAAACCATTCCTTTATGCACCACGGTTTGCTGCATTTGTCAAGGAAGGATGCTGGACACCAAAACTAACTACCGTAAATGGGATCTGAATCTTAGCTAAAGTCAAAGAAAGTTCGTTTTGTCAGTATAAGGAAATGATAGCAGAGTTTCATTCTGCATAATTAAATAATTCTGTACATAATCAAATGCTTATAAAATATTTAATATATGTAATTAGACAGAACTAAATGTCTGACGTCAGCAGTCGACATTTAATACAACTCAGGATCTCCCCAAAAACTTGAAACTTTTTAACAGAAGAAAAAAGATCTCCTGAATTAAAATGTACATTTCAGAGTAGAATTGAATGGATTCGTGTGGACACTTCTGGGTCATACCTTTTCAAAGAGAACTTTTTATCTTAAAGAGAACTTTTATCTTAAAAAGAACTTTTATCTTAAAAAGAACTTTTATCTTAAAGAGAACTTTATATTTAAAGAGAACTTTATATATTTAAAGAGAACTTTATATTTAAAGAGAATTTTATATTTAAAGAGAACTTTATATTTAAAGAGAACTTTTTTATTAAAAGAGAACTTGCTATACTCTCATTAGAGAGGTAAATGTTCATAAGGATTTGAAAAAGAAATCTTCTCTCACCGATGACTTCGACATCCTAAGACTCTTCAGGAAAACTGGCAAACTGTCTAAGGAAAAGTTGAAAACCTTAAGGAACAGCTGTGCTTCGTTCCAGACCAACACAAGTGATTCTATGAGCAGGTTTTGCGTGAAACTCGGGATAATGACATAATATGAACAATAATTTTATTGAAAGATTCTTGTGTAATACAAGCCGTTACTTACATTAAAATAAGAACAATTATTTTCTTCATATGTTATTTTGATTTGTTATATAATAGAATAAAATTACTTTCTAATGTACAAACAATACTTATATAAAACAATATTTTTTTATTTCATGGTCATAACCCCATGCATTTCATAGAATATAAAAAATTCAAACTTTGTGAGTGGAAGAAGGTGGTATTTACAATATATATATATATATATTTAAACTCACATTAAAATAAAATTCATACTAAATACAATTTTTACCACTTATAGGAATAGTTTATATTACTAAGAACTTAAAAAAATATTAACAAAAAAAGTACCACAATGACAACTTTAAGGCTTAATATCTAAGGACACAGTTGCTGCTACATACCCCCTTCATCCACTCACCCCTTAAAATGTTGAATGCTGCAATACATTTTTGTAAACGAAAATTTTTTGTTCAATCTTTATTCTATTCGCATAAATAAGTTCGGAATTTGTGGCACCTTGTAGCGAGTTTCTGAAACAATACATCTCAAGATAAATGTAAAACATTATTAAAATTAAAAAGATTATACTGTTAAGTACGACAACAAAAATATATTTTAAAACACTTTTCAATTAAATATATTCATATGCAGTTTATGGTGTGTAAATCCATATTTTTATTATTACCTTTCTTTGCTTAAGAGTTATCATCTATGCGTTTAATCCATAGGAAAAAAGTGTGTTCAAAACACCATTATGGGCAACTGTTACAGCTACTGAAATAATAAATGATTGGAATTTGGCTTTAATCAAGCATTTAATTTAGCGGCAAGTTATAACAACTAAAAAATACATTTCCATGGAACATTTAGTTCTGAATATTTTCTGTTCATATTGTGAAATTCTGACGTCGATAGCACCGAACTACTGTTGTTTTGTTTGATATATACTCTTTTATAGGTATTCAGAATTTATAGGTATTCAGTATTTATAGGTATAGGTTCTTATTTATAAGTAAGCAGAAGGAAATCAATAAAATTCTACGGACATTTGTCTCTATGTGCTTCTCGTAAATGTTTAATGCTGGAATACATTTGTTTGAAAGAAAATTTTGTAACACTCTTTATTCTATTCATGAATAACTAAATTCCAATCTAAAATGTGTGTGTGTTACTGTGACATATATTAAACCCTAGAATAAAGAAATTTTACTTTTAATAAAATATCATAAATCTGCTATTTCTTTCGATTCTTGCCGACTCGAAGATGGAATGGTATTTATTATTTACTTCATTGCACTCAATGCGCATCAGTCAATATTAATGTGATTCCTTTAGGCTTAAGAATTAGCAACGTAAGGGTGTGTGTATGCATTCCTAAAGTAACAGCAATTCTACTATTGCTTCAAACAAATTTTGAAAAAATATTCAGATTTCGTAAAAGGATTATCTGGTTTTTTATCGTGAAATCAGCTAAGAAAATAATAAACGAAGACAAAACGTATATTCATTCCATCCAATAGATATGTATTTCTGTGTGTGTATTCTTTTATTATATATATTTTGCTTTTTATTTTTTTCTTTTGTCACATATAATAAAACATTGATTCTTTTCAATAATGTTAAGAACTAATTTTTTCTGATAATAAGCACAATTTTTTAACTCTTTTTTCGTGAAAAATGCAAACGTTCAACCGAGTAATATTTTGATTTAATTTCCATTTTCATGATTCTATTGAGAATAGAGATAATCTTTTAAAACAATATTGGAATTATTACATAAATGTTGCATTGGAAATTTCCAGACATTTTCTGGTTTTAATCTCCTCTCATTCAGATCAATTATTTAGGAAAATTACATGCCGATTAAAAAGCAATCCTGCCTTTTGAAGTCTTATCGCCTATCCACAGATTAAGACTTCGGATTGAGTAATCAAAATCTCAGCAAACAAGTCTAAGTAAACATACCTAATAAAAAATAATGTTACGAACATGGAAAGTCGCTTCCCAGCAATGCTAGTCTTATGGTTGGGAAGAGAGTTTTACAAGGTTAAGCATGGATTGACGGGAAGCGGCTGTTCCGGGATCCCTGACCTTGGCGACGAACTTGACAACTATTTTGGCGACCTTGGCGACAAATAGATGATTCCAGAAAATGCAACCCTTTTCTCGGTATATCTTTTATGAAGGGAATACGCTTGAATATACGAGAAAACTCCATGTGACGTCACGGCCTGTCGAAAGGAGTATGTAAGGACTGCCTGGATCAGAGGGAGTAGTTTTGATCCATTGGGAACGGCTTTAGAGTTTCGTCTGCAGTGCGATCTAGGAAGTTGATGAGCTGAGCGCTATTGAAAGTTCTGTTATTGTCGTTATTAGTTATTTGCTGACTGTTTGTGTTGCTGAATATCAAAGTGCTGAACTGTTATTACCTGTGAATTGTTGTCTGTTTACATTGCTAATCTGTGCAAGAACTATTGTTTCCTGTAACTTGTACTACGTGTTTTCCTACATATTTGTGAATAAACCTTCATTCTCCATTATCCTGCGTTTTGGACTGTTTACACCATACACCCACCGAAAGACTTTTGTAACAATAATTTGATACTGCAAAGCAATGAAGGGAGGTCTATTATTTATGAGAACTATATTTTAACGTGTAAAATATTTTACTGTCAGTTGTTACACAATAGAAAAATATCACCACAATATCACAATATTTACACAGGAGACGAAATGGACTTTGAAATTTTAGACTGCCAATGATAATGCACACCCACCTTACAAGCAAATGACTAGCTTACGACATTCCCAGATGGGTAAGGGAAGCAAGCAATTCCCCCACCCCACCTCAAGACAAAGCTTGGTCGTTAGTCCGGCTAACTAAGTGCACTTGGTTAGGCGAAGAATTCGTTTCTGACCGAAGTACAAAGTAATATGAGATTTACGCTGGTTTTATCTGCGGCAAATGAAATAAAATCCTTTCCTTCACCCTCAAAATGCAGTGAAATATCCCGTTTCCATAACGACCGCCATCGGCGTGTCCGGTGTCTGGGATTTTACTCCTGTCGGTAGGACTATAGGTGAATCGAGGATTCAGTAACAAGATTTTTCCTTGTTTGTAGTCTGGAACTGAGTGGAAATATTTTGGCTGTCCAAGGTCCTAACAACGGTGTGCAGTAGATATTCAGTAGTGTGTTAATTCATATGATCACGGTTCAAGAAAACGAGGTTCATCGGAAAATATACTTCGTGAGATTAAATCTGACATTAATCAAGCATATCCATTAACGTGTACATTTGAAAAATTATAAGTTCCAAAATGTTTGTCGTTTTTCATTACTTGCCTAAAAATGTTTATAAACTACTATATTAATTTTCAATAATAACATTTTAATTTCGAACGGAACCTACTAATATTTTGCTGCAAAACTGATTTTCTTCTTTTTTAGATTATATATCTGCGAAATCATAACTATTGTAAAGATCCCAAGGAACTTTAGAAACTTATACAACTAAATAATGGATAATTTTATAAATGCATTATTCGATATGATGTATATAAAATTATTAATTGCTTCTGCTGTTACTAAGAAATTTCTTAAATATATAATATCAAATTGTCTACATATATCCTATCGAACTGGTATTTCAGAAAAATTAAACTTGCATAATTTATAAGTTATATAATTTATACACTTAAAACTAACATTTTTAAACGTAAATCTATTTAAAAAATTTTGCAAACGCATATATGCATTGACGAAAAATGCATTATTATTACGAAAATTTCGAAACAAAGTTTGTATGTCATATTTTATTTTTCAGTGCATTCGTTTGCTTAAATGAGATAGAAGTATTTTTAATTAAATTAACCATAGAACACTCAGTTCAGTGAATTTAACATAATATTTTTTATAGATTTTATAATCTATGATTAAAGAAAATTATTAATTTTAATTAATTAATTAAAAATTCACACTTCAAATTGTAAGCAAATAAAAGTTAATCATGTAATAAAAATTCCTTTCTAATGTTTATAAAAAAATATGGAACTAAAATACAAGCTTCACATATTAAAATTTACTTCATTACCTATGTATATTTTCTTTGAAAATTTAGACAGCAGGCTTCAAAGTTACGCAATCCTCTGATGAAACTTTAATCTCAGACGTGAGCTGAAGATTAATTTCATGGAATCTTTCAAAGTCAAGTTGTGATTAATTATTCAGAGCAAACTTGAAATATTATAAATCAAAACTTGTGATTATAATTCAAAAGTTGTATTTAACAAAAATAAATTCTTGTGATTAAATTTTGGAACTTGCCACACTTCTGATGAAAAAAAGTTTTTTATATTAAAAATTAAATTTAGGTTCTAACATTAGAAAAGATTACGGCATAAGTTTACGGCTTCGGTTAAAGAAATTAATGTTTCTTATATTGATATGGATGCTTGAGGAGGTTAAGTATTCTTTAAATATTATTCTTCGTTCGCAATAAAAAAGTTTGAAATCAAAAAATAAAACAGGATCTTAGATTTTTGTTCTTAGTAGAAAGATGAATTTTATCTTTCCACATATTTTAAAAACTCTTCCTCCCAAAGTCTCTTCTTTCAAAACAAATCTTATTGCTTTCTTATTTTTCTTATAGTTTCTTTTTGTTTTTATATTGATTTTCTGTTATGGCGAAGGACTGAAAATACTTTTAGATAAAATAGATAGATTCATGAAGTATTGCAGTGAAAACAATGAAAACGTCGGTTTTTATAATTTATTCCTAAGAGTATGCTATTTTATGACACTCTTCAATATTTACTGTGAATTAGAAACGAATTATTTTTACATCATATTTTAAAATCTCAGCTCAATATCTGCTACGCCTATCGGTTAAAATATAGTTTAATTAAATTTTACACGATAACAAAACAATAATGAATTATTTTAATTATTTTTTAGTATAGAAGAAATTGAACATTTTCGACGTGATGTTTGTTTGAAAGAAGAGCTAAAGACTTAATAAAATTTTAATGAAATTTCCTGTAACTTTTTTTAATCACCGAATTATCTATTTTTGCATTCACCTGCTTTCTTAAGATCAGAAAGATGTTTTCATTTTTGAATGAAATCAATGGAGTCTATTTAATTGACGTCATATTCACAATAAAACAAAACTACTCGCTTCTTCTATCATCCAGCTGTTTACATTGAGTTGTTGGTTCTCAGTATTGATTATGATATGCAGCAAAAATGCGGCTTCGTGAGTAAGATTGAAAAGAGGGTGCTAGCTCAGGTGCCGTCCTCCTCATCTGACCGCGGTTCAAAATTTCGTGGTCCGTACCAAAATAGCCCTCGTGTTGCTTCAAAACGGGACGTTAATGCAGCTAAACTGAATTAAACGAAGTAGCAAAATTGTTTTGTTTGAGAAAATCTGTTTCCTTTACATTTAAATAAGTTAACCGTAAACTGTAAAAAATATTTATAATTTTTGCTTCTTTCAATCTTAATTCATACAATAATTGTATAGTTCGATTTTTGATTCTGATTCTAGAGATTTACAGCAAGAAAATAGAAAGTTTAACAACATTCCTCGACAGAATACAAGCGATTTAAAATTGAGAAACACAGCAATTATAAGGACAACCAAAGATTCTGTCTTAGACTCAGTTATAATTGCTCGGCTGCATAGTTGCTTCACATTTTATCACATTGATGACACTTGAGGTACATTCGTGACATAAACGAATGCTACACTTCTGAGAAAGTATATTTAGTAGCTTCAGAATGAATTCTCTAATAAGAGATTTCATAATTAAACAGTGAGTCACTTCCATTCTCTGAAATATATTTCATAAATATGCGTTTCAACGAGAAATACCCAATCCATGGGAAATTTGGAGTCAACGACTGGAAAAAAAATTCGAAATAACTCTTCCATTCCTATTTATACTTAGTTTGATTTCCTTGCTACATATTCATGCTATAATATTCTCAAATGATGATTGTAAATTCGAAACCTTCTTCGGAAATGGAATCATTTATGAAAGACATGGAAACTTAAATAAAGTAGGAGAAACATTGGAATCGAATCTCGATATTAAGTGGAAGATAAATTTGGACGAGTTAGCGACATTCTTCTTAAATGTTTTCCAAAATAGAGACGGAATGGTTAGGTCAGTATATTTAAGTAGAAAATCAGTCAGATTTTATTTCGATATATTTTATGCTGTGAATACTATTCAGAACTACCACTTAAAAATATGTTCTGCTTAAATTGATATCTGCTTAATATTTCGAATGAACTCTCAATGCTCTGACTTATCTAATCGTTTATTTTCTTCAAATTTGACTTAACTGATTTACATATTTTAATTTCCAACTTCAAATAGTCTGGTAATATTATGTGTAGCGTTGTTGCGCACTGTGTGAACAGATGGTGAATAAATTCTCTTTGCATTTTGTGTTAATGTCTTTAACATTTGTCTATCGCTAAAGCTTCAGAAAAAAATTTTGCAGAACGACAACATACATATTATTGTCATGGCAAAAATGGCAAGTATAATTACATAAAATGAATATTACAATTTATTGGTCCATAATTATTAAGGGAGGAACTTAAAAATAGTTCAGTCCGACTACAGTGAACTTTTATTACGGTATTTTCCTAGCATCGAGGAAAATTTAAAACTCATTTACGTGAAACCCTTCCTGTGTCTGCCTTGATGTTTTCGTTTTTAACCATGGAACGTTCAAAAGATTGAAACGGAGAAGAATCTTTAGCTAGTGGTAATGAAAGATTACTCTGGTAGTATCAGATCGAATAGAATTTCAACATTTGTGGAATCGGGTCATCAATTGAAGAACAACGCGAGAATTTTCAAATAGAGGGTATCTGAAATGTACATACACACTTTTAAAAAAATAATTAATAATAAACAAATGATGATATCCCTTTACGGTATTTTTATGTTCCATAAAGAAAATATAAAAGTTTTTTTAAATGAAGTATAAACTAGATGGCGCTACGACAATGATTCTCTTCTCAAAATGGATTCACAGCAAGAACAAGTGCATGTTGTAGCGTGGTTTATAAAATTTAAATCTGACGACAGGTAGCGTTCTGCCTGACAGGTAATGACGACAGGTAGCGTATTTCCAAAACGAGAAGCTCTCGCCGCCCTAGCAGAAGCTTCGATGGCGTTAAGCTAATTCAAAAATCTTTTCGTCGTAATCTTCGTAAATCGATTCGAATCATGGAATAAAAAATTGAAAAAAACACTTTCATATTTTCTTTATGTAACATAAAATATCGCAAGTGCATATCATTGTTTGTTTATTTGTAATTATTTTTTAAATGTGTAAAGATGCATTTAGGACACCCTGTGTTTTTTCAAGGTGTTGTTCCATAAGTTAACAAGCCATATTTTAAGTCCCTCTCGGTAGCTTGGGAAAAATTCTACCCAACATACTGGAAAAAAATTTTTCTAGAAGAATTTCTACATTCGTAGCAAAAATTGTTGAAATAAATCGGGGCATATTACATATCTAGTTTGGCGAGAAATTCTGAATCTACTTCATTTCCCATTTTTTTCACTTAGTTGCTGAATTATTACTACAAGTAAAATGAGTGTCTGTGAACACAAATCTCCTTCGATTACAAACCGAACTAAATATTAGATACAATATGAAATCACAGATTTTGATATTAAAACTAGATATTGATTCCTACACTTTGGACGACAATTTATAAAAGAAGCTCTCATTTCTTTTGTATTTTTTCCAGTGCATTTACATTTTTGTTGCTTCCCCCAATACCAATAAATCTAGTTATCGCATACCAGACGCAGAGGGAAAAAAAGATTCAAAATTTCTGCAGTGCGATTGATACTTTCAGTCCCAGTGATGCCATTTGGAATCATCATTTTCATTATATTTTAGTTCGGCATCTAAACCCGACTCTGATACCAAATGGATATAGTTAAACTCTTCGCATTTTTCGATTTTCAAATATATTTTTTATTCTTACCAATAAACGGCTGAACTATCGATTTTCTCTATTCAGAAATTTCCTTTTTGAACTTCACTTTATTCAGAGATAAAAGTCAAAATAAAAATAAATTTTTACATAATTTAAATGAAAAAACGGGTATAATTTCATTCTGATTATTTTGAAATATTTTAAAATAATTTATTTCACCTTTTTCTTTAAATATTAAAAAAATAATAATGGTTTTTTTCCTTTCTATTTTTTTTCTTTTTGAATTTTCAAATTTGCCCCGAAATGAGTAAATTTCCCAAATTTTAGAATTTTAGAATGAATATGTCTATGCTTGGAATTGAAAAAATTAAACGTTCACGCATTAGCTGAAGGAGGAAAGTAATCTTTCAATGTCTTAGAGTTACAATACATATGTCAAATCCAATTTTGAGAGGGCAATAAAAAAAACATTGGCATATTATGTGCACGAGTAATAAGAAAACGGTGACAACTTTATGGGTAATAATCTCTTTTATCTATGGGTAATAATTTTCTCTGGCCTTGAAATATAACTGGTTTCACTTGAAATATTCAGTATATTTGTTGAAAATTCAAAATTTTTATTACAGTTTGGATCTGCCGCCTCAAAAGTTATAAAATTTTTCAAAATTTATTTAGAGCATTCAAAATATACAGCAGCTTAATCGATATGTTCCGTGTTTGTTAAAGGATGATAATAAGTTCCAAGATATGTTCTCTTCGAGAAGATATAATGACATTGTGAAATATTACAAAGTTTCATTAGCATGAATCCCATTGAGAAAAACATTTAATATATATATTCTTTTCTTAATGTCGCCTTCAATTGGAAATGATTTAAAGAGAATGTGCTTGGTTCTTAAAAATCAAAGTTATTGTAAAAGAGAAGAAATAAATAAGGAAACTTTATAGATGTCGATTAAAGTCGTTAAAGCTTCACAACAACTATATTTGTCAGTGACATTCTGCTTCTCAGTACTTTGCGTGAACCTCTCCCAATATTTTCGGGTTATACTAGAATAACAAGTTTTTTTAATTGCAAAAGTTATTCTCTGTGTTGTCTTTATAAAATAAATGACAAGAAATAATCATCTACTTCACGCTCCAGTTTTGTAACATTTGAAAAGAAATAGTACTCAAATTTAACTCCAGGAGTTCTCATTCTTTAAAAGAAAATATTCTTTAATTGCAGAACTCTCAGACTGAATGGAAAGTAGGCAGAACTTAATATAGTTTCGTGTTCGTTATCATACAGTTTATTTTGAATCAGCCGTTTCAGTTTCTGCATTCCATCTTTGGCACGTATCTAGTTTTCGAAACATTTATTCTTTGTAATTTTTTAAATAGGTTCATCTGCAAACTATCACAATAACAGGCATTATTTCTTTCAAAATTTTCATTTCTCAGCAACCTATTAGCTTATGAGTCCATTTGAAATAGGCAAACGATTTTATTATTTTATTGTTTTTGCTGCTTTATTCTTAAATATTTTGTTTAGTTTTAATTTTTCAAGAATAATCCTCTTGTTTATTTCCTGCTTTCTGTTTTAATTTTTTTTTACTTATAGATTCAAAAAAATATGGATATTACTTTGGGGTAATATATCACATTTAGTAAATTAGACATCCTCACAGTGTTAAACTTCTTGTCTTATCAAAATGAATCCACAAAAAATAAATTACTTAAAATTAATATACGGATAAATACAATCTTAAACATGCTTGAAAATAATCTGAAAATATCATGCGTTACGTTTCTTCCTCCAAACATTAATTCCCCTTTGTGCATGAAAATAATCTGTTGATATCTAATGTACTAGAATGATATTTATTTAAAATTTATATTCAAAACCCTTGTACATAGAGCCTATGATCACTGGAGGAAATAGAAAGCAAATAATTTTTTAAATATTTTATTATAAATCTGATGCTGAGGGGAAATATTCTTATTCAAAAGAAAAACCTTAATTTCGCTATATATTTGACCTTATGATTATTGCTGGGAATATTAGTTATTGTTTGATTTAAAGTATAGGACTGAAATTTATAATACAAATTGTATTTATCAATGACTAACTAAAATAAATTGTGTCGAACCAATAGAGAGATTTGGAAAATTTCTCAATAATTAGAAGGAGAATTTGCTACATATATTAAATTAATTACAAAAAATGAAATAAGCTGAAATGAAATAATCTAAAAGTTCTAGTAATCAGCATTGTATCTAAAATTATTCTAAGTAGAAATTACTAAAGAAATATACCTTTTCTTTAATAAATTAGCATTGTAATTCCAGTAAAGAAACTCTAAGAAATATTTATCGAACAATTTAGGAATTGACATCATTTTTTTTAACTTAATAATAACTCTCTATCTACATTGAGAATGCTATTTTGTTGAGAAAATCACTTTCATTAGTTTTCAAAACATCTCAAATCATCCTTACAAATGTCTTTGGGCGAAATTAAATTTAGGTTATTATTTTAGAAAACGATAAAATATAAAGTAAAAAATGAACATTAATTAATATATCTAGATTTTTCACAGAAAACATTCGAAATTATCAACTTTAACGCATATATTTACTCATGACAGAAGAAGAACACATAAAACAGAAACATCATTAAAAATTTAACAGATACATAGAAATATCAAAAAATCGAAGATGTAACGACGCATGTGTGTGATATGCTTTAATCATTTTTCTTTTACAACTACCTTCAAAATTTCATTCCAGTACTAAGAAATCAGTTCAGAATAAAGCGAATGCTTTTAAGACTTGGAAATATTTGTCTCAGTGATTAAATAAAATTGTGCATTTCCTAGGAAATATTATAAAACTCTATTAAATGTGCAAACATTAAATAAATCTACATTCATGTTTTACATATTCTTATTTTGATATCAAGTTTTAGATCCGATTTTCGTGTAATTTCCCAAATTCCATTCTTTTTTTATATAAAATGATCTATACAATCTAAAAATGATCAGTTTCCGAAGTATATCTCTATTTATAACGTTTTAAGTATTTAAATAGGGATAAAGTGTTGTCTAAATATACTAATCAAGAAATACACTCTAACTTATATTTGAAAGATACTTTCAAAATAATCGCAAAAAATAAAATGAAAACTTTTTCATTCTTTTTTCTTGAATTCATTACACTTATAAGCAATACATTAATAATACAGATGGACTATAATCCTTAGTTTTTGAATCCGTTCCATTTTAGTACGATATTTGATGCCATTTACACATTTATTATTTCAGTGGTCATCAGATTAGAAACTAGGCATTTACTTAAAAAATGATATAATTATAAATATGCTTAAGGGAGAAATGAAAGATCACATTTTTTATATATTTGTTTTTAAATTTTCAAGGTTGTCTCAAGAAAGATTTAAGCTTCATCAGACACGAATTTCGATTATTTTATCACTCCGAACAAGCAGATCTAGACCAGAACCCTAAGCGGAGGGTTTTTAATTTAATGATGCCGGTAGTAAACTTTCTAAATGCAGTGCTTCTTCGACTTTTACGATCCAAAGTGTGATTTACGCGATAGCTTATTATCTGGTGAGCAAGTTAAAAATAACTTTTACGCTTCGGTCATATTACATTTTGTTATCATTTCGGGGGATTTCAGTTTAACGGATTCCATCGACTCTGTTCAAATTCTGAAATATTTTTTAAAAGATGAAATTTTATATATTGCTCTCCAAAATTAGAAAATGTCAATGATACAAATAAGACGTAGTTTTAACTTTTTAAAACCATATTTAAATAATGGCAATTGAAATAAATTAGAGAATTTAATAATGAATTTCAGAATCATATTTTTCGATTTATATTATAAATGCTACAAAACCCCATAATTTGGAAAAATAAATCAATAACCATGGATATATTCCTCTCAAACGTGGTTCACTGCAACAAATCATACTTCACATGATTCAAAACAACTCATTGTAGATTTTGGGGCATTATTTAAGGTACCTAATGACTTCAGGTCTTTATATCATCAATTTAACTCAATGTATATAAATGGTCACATGGATTTCTTTACCTTACATAAAAGGATGCAATAAATTTTTGTTATTAAGAATTATTTGATTAAATCAAAGAAAATTTTTTTGTCGAATTTTTGTTGAACTTTTGTCATTTGAATTTAGAGATAACTATTAATATCCTGTTGCACTAATATTTAGATAATTCAAATCGGCTCGGATATTTATAATCATGTTTCATGTTTCTATTTATGTGCTAAAACGAATTAATAAGAATTATAATGGATTCTTTACTGAACTGTTAGAATAAGATCAATTTTCATATAATTCCTAACTAACGAAGAAATTGATTTCTAATTTTCAACCTGAATAATATTTTTAGAATTATATTTTTTTATAAGTGTCCGAAAACAGATCTCTTGAATCCTGTCTTGAAAACGTACTAAAATAAAGCACTCGAAATCCAAAATAAACAAACAATTTATTATTATTTAAAATAATTACTTTGATTACTTTTGGGTAAACAGTAGCACATCGGAAACAATGAAACGTTAAAAATTAAGAAACTTAAAATATTCTCGTTAGGTGATTTCTTTCAGATTAAAATCGTATTTCATAACTAATTATCATTAATTAAGTAATAGGGATATTAAAATATTCTTCTGAACATTAATGTTCAATAACGTTTTCCCAAAAGAGTTAATACTCCAGATGCGCATATTCATCTATCAAGCTTCCTCAAAAATTCAGTTAAAAGAAATCAAATTTATTTAACATCATTCCAATTACGTTCATGAAAAAAACGTTTCTAGTGCTTCGGAAATAATTTATTTAATCAGAAATTTAAGAGTAACTTTCGCTAAATTTTTGCAAGCGGCGAAAGCTCGTTCTCTTGGGTTTTAGGAAATTTTTATTCTGATGTAAATGAAAGGAATTACTTGTGATTGCTCTAATTTTTGCAATGAGATTTTAAAATCTTGTAAGACTTAATTATGGAAATCAGTGTTAAGGCTAAATTTGATTTATTTATCTCGCAGAATAAAGAATTATTATTCTCTCAGTATTTTTCTAAACTTAAAAATTCCTAATATTTATTTAATGATTATACACCTAATGAAATTAAAATGACCCTACTCATATATATATTAGTTTGAATTAAATTTATTTAGGAGAGACTTCGTCTGTTTATTGTAAAAACCACATATTATTGACAGGAATCCAGTAACCAAGCATTCTATATAAGAGGTTGGTTGCTTCTTGCTGTTATCAATGAGACCTCGATTGTAAAACCAGCAATTAAACGTTTATTCATAAGATATTTTCTGTTGCTGTTGAGTTGCATTGAAGAAATGGAAGCAACGCCAATAAATCCTCAACACTTTTTGCAAATATTTTTGCGCATTCATATATAATTAAATAATTTATGTTGCATATTTATAGTGATGTCCAAGCAAAATAAATGTAATACCAAATAAGCCTGAAATCAAATGTTTGAAATACTTTTTAGAGATTTTGATAAACATCAAACAAGATATATAACAAATTTAAAGAAATAATGTTTTGAAAGTATTTTTGTAAACAAAAATGTGTTAATAAGTTAAACCAACAAATTAATAAAAGAACGTTTAACGAATTAAGTAATTGAAATATAAAAGCATCTTACATAATGACAGTTTTTGCTGGTAGTTGGAGAGTGTCGCAGTATTTGAAACACCTGACAGATATTTTAATGAACAGTGACAGGGAAGTAATATTAATGAAAAACAAGTAGTGGAATTCTTTGATCCTATTTGTCTTCAAAGAAATTCATAATATGTAATTTATAATGTAACAATGTATACCAATTTTTATGAAATTTATTTTATAGTAGGAAAAATAGCTTAGGAAATTTTGTCATCCGTCCTATATAGGAAATCGGTTGCCCAGATTGGACCACTAATTTCTCCAAACAGAATTAAAGGTTTTTTTGCATTTTTAAATTAACACCAGCTTGGCCCAAGTATGACAGTTTTCGCACTGTATAGCTCCCTCATCTCCCTTTGTTTCCTCACAAGTTATACAAAACAACATAATCATAGATTCTGCTCTTTTGAATCAACCTTGGAAGGACTTAGTATCAAGTTTTTTTGACGTGTTCCACTTAAAATTTTTGAAGATTGCTAGTGATGGTAACTGGTTCATAAACTATTTCTGCAGTTCAAGATAATAAACCCATTGAATTAAACAGTCCAATTTAGGCAACTTGTAGTCCAATATAAGCAGATTTTTCACAGCAACAGGAAAAAATGCCCATATCTTTATTTTTAAACTATTTAAAAAGTTTTATAGTGAATTGCAACCAAATATTTTTTTATCTGAGGATATCTAATGCATTTTTCTTCTTGGTTTAAGACCACGTAAGGGATTTTAGTCTTTTGTTAAAGTAATTAATTGATCAGGCGTAAATCTAGACACTGGTTTTCTTATTTCAACCCCGAAGCACTTTCTTTAGGAACAATTTCATACATTTCATCCACATCGTTACAAGTTACCGGTCTAATCTAGGTGAGAATGCTCTCCATAGTCTCTCCCCTATAAATGAAATAAATTTTTATTCTTTTTCAAAAATTTCTTCCTGTAACCACATTAAAGAACAGACAAAAAGAATTCCTGTGATGACCGTTTATAGTTACTAGTGTAATAAAAAATTCTCTATGATTAATTTCCATTTTATTCCTTGTATTTTTTACTCTATATTAGTATTACAGATCTGAAATTTGTCAGATAAACACACAAACTTCATTTTATGGTAGAACATGCAATGAAGCAATGTATCAAAATTAATGAAATAGAAGAGAAATCATATAAGAAAATAATAGGCAGTTTGATTTTATTTATTTTAATCGTATAGAAAGCAAAAAAGAAAGTTTTGAAAGTTCCATAATTTGAAGCATACAACAAAACATTTATCTAACTGTAAATAATCAAATTATCCTAACTAGGAAGCAAAAATTATTCATCAAGGCTAATAAGAATATTTAAACATACATTTCTCACTAAGAATTTTTAAAAAAAATTCTAGCTTCAAAAATGCATTAAAACCGCTTAGAAATAATTGTATGAATTTAAATATAAAATAAGCTACATATATTTTCATGGCTTATATCATACACAAAATTTAATTATTACGAGTAATGTTTTTGTTTTCGTTACCAACCCACACAAACACCACTCCACTGAATGAAATTACTTATTTTTTTGTTTTTCGAAAATTCCTTTTGGATGCTAGGTTGTTAAATGAAACTATTTTAAAATTTGACAGCTCAAATGGTTTGCTGAATGATGTACATTATAATTGAAATAATATATCTCATACGAAGTTCTCATATGGATATATTATTCAAATATTCCAAGTGCATACAAAATGCATTGTTGAAAATTATATTAAAGTTTATTTTAAAACATTTGTCAGAAATTTTAAAAAATAGCCAAATGGAAACCAAAGTTTTTGAAAACAAATTTTCTGAAATTTGAGATATTTTAAAAATCGATTTTGTGCGATAATATGCTGCGAAATATTTGCTGGAAAACATTAAAATTTCAGTTAATTCTTTTATTTAATTAAAAAATCTTGTTGAAATACAGAAACAAACTTTCTTTTTGAACAGAGAAACTCCAACTTCCTTGGCCTTTTGCTTTTCTGTGGCTATAGTTGAGTTTTTAAATAACTCTTTTGTATTTCCTTGCAATTTCAACTAACAAATGTCCAGGAATTCAGGAGGGAGTTGATGATGAGTAGCTCTCGATTACGTTTGTATTTTTGATTTTCCAAATCTTTCGAAGTATTTCTTTTTATATGCCTGCAGAGGTTCGTCTACCTGTCTCATCCCCTTATTTAATGATTTTGATTGTTATTTCAAATATATGGTTTCAAAAATGTCGAATTATTTCAGGCTCTCAGTTATTTTCCCGTAAGGTTCCTTTGTAATCACAACGGTTGTCGTTGAGAGCCTGAAATAATTCGACATTTTTGAAACCATGTATTTGAAATAACGATCAAAATCATTAAATAAGGGGCTGAGACAGGTAGCCCCACTTTTGCAGGCATATAAAAAGAAATGCTGCGAAAGATTTGGAAAATCAAAAATACAAACGTAAACGAGAGCTACTCACCTACCAGATTAATGTGACCCCCACGTACATCAAAAGGGAACTGAAGAAAAAACTATGTCACTCTAGTGTAACTGGTGGGGAGACGTAAGGCTACTAGATTTCTCACACCTTTCTCGGTAAAATCCACAATTACGCACAAATAAATATGGATGCTTTATCTCACAGATTAGATGCGCCCGACGGAAGATTAATGAAGAAAGTTTAAGTTTGGTACTTTCCGACATACGTCCATTGAAGAAGTAGCTTTCTGATAAATCGATGATGAATAAATCACACAGTTCACTTTGCAGCCTATATAAAAATATGAGCTTCTGCAGTTTCTCTAAATTATTGGGCAACCATATGCGGCTCAGGTGGAGTTGACTAAAGCATGCAATATATTTTCTTGATCCCATTATTGCACTGAAGCCGCGACAAATGATTGGAACTACATCTGTTATGAATAGCCTCTGTTGTCCTTTAGTATACATTACTGGGCATAAACGACAATCGCATTGTGAAGTAGCATCTATTTATATGTATTATTTTGAGGAAGTTTAATATAAGATTACGACGAAGGGAAGGAACTTTTCTAAGATATGGTTTGTTTTCGACCTGCTGTTTGACAGTAAGTACGTGGTGTAGTTCCTTTCTTACACCAAAATTGTTAAAATATTTTCATTATGTCACTGTTTACTGGACCAAGGTCTTTGGAATTTATAAGCCTTGAGTTTCATGCATGGTAGTTATTTTTTTAAAACAGATACCTTAATTGTGGTTTTAACACACTAAATATAGTCGGGTGCATTATAATTTTGGCAAAATTAATTTTTTGGCCTATATTTAGACATGAGCAATAAAAATAATTAAAAAATACCTAAGCTAATGTTCATCATAACGATATATAGCTGAATTCATGTTTACGAACTTTGAATGAATTTTTGCTTATTTAAATTATATTCCTAGTTATTATGTAAATAATAATCAACGATATCTTTGAATGTAATTCGTATCATGAAAGATATTAGAATACAAAAAAAGAAGAAGAAAAGAAGAGGTAAACAATAGCAATAGCAATACGCTTTTTGCGCGCCAACGCAGCAGCATCCAGTAATTGCATCAAAAATATTGTCCATAATTAACTAACCAATTACTATAGAATCAAACATCGAAAATGAGGCTTTAATAAAAATTAAAACACATTAAAAAATCATTAGAATGGAATAAATGGAATTGAACTCGAATGGCGAACGTTTTCAAAGGCCACTCGCCAGCGGAGTTCTAATACGGATAAATTTTCTGTCAAGGGAATCACTACATAGTCAAAAATACTTCCCTCTGTGTCCTGAATTTAACCAATAACTGAAATAAAGGAAAGAAACTTTTTAGAAAAAAAAACTTAATAAAGTTTTTTTATAACAAATCCAATAGAGAATAGATAATGTAAACAACGTTTCCCTCCGCCAATACAAGTAAGAATGACGCTTTCGAGACATACCAGAACAAAGGAAATTAGGTCTAGAGGCCAGCATATCTGGCTTCATCTATGGAGAAAAATTCGAACCAAATTAACAGAAGTTAAAAAGATTTTTCCATAACTTTTAAGTAAGTAATTGACTCTAAAGAAATTTCTTGGGTAGCCGTTATCTTTTAAATTATTATTTAAAATATCTAAAGCTTTGACAAAATTTGAATGGTTATTACAAATATTTATATTCTATTTATTTGAGAATAAATGGAATTTTTTTATTATTTTAAAGTGAAGATTGGTTTGAAAGTTACAAAGTGTAATAGTTTTGAAATTAAATTATTTACTTTTATCATAAATACCTATATTGCCAATTAAAACTAAAATTTCATTTACCAGATACAAATAATTGCATTTGTTAATTCCATTATCAGTTTTCTTTAATTTAAGCTCTTCTGGATAGAAATTTTATATGGAGTTAAAATTATTAAAATTAAAAACTATTATGACATCAATGAATCGATAACCGTGAAGAAGTTCATTCTTAATTTGTTCTCTTTCGAATGAGTGAAGAAATATATTAGCCAATGTACTAGAAAAACAAGAACCCATAGGAATTCCTAAAGACTGCTTATAATAGTCAATTCCATCAAAAAGATAATTTTCACAAATATTAACATGTTGTCGTATTATGAAACACATTTTCAGGCGAATGGGAACTGAGAGGGGAAGCAATTTATGAAGCCATACCTAAGGCAATGAATCCTGTTATTGATCAAAGTGTTGTCTCTTTCTGGATGTTCAGTATTACTGTTGGTATACAGGCGTTTTGAATAAATTTTAATCATCAACACATTACATGCCATAATCATCTATCAATGTGGCATTTATAAAATTCAATTATAATGCATAATTTTTCAGTTAAAAGCAAAAAATGGTAGTAATAATATTTACAAATTTGTAAATGAATAGAAGGTCCACTGTTGATTCAAAAACGCAATTAATATCAGACGGCTTCATAATTAAATGCTACTATATATGCTGAATCAAAATCAATTGTGTTAAAAGTACAGTATCGTTTTGTTAATCAAAATCTCAATCAAAACTATCTAAAATAATTCTTTAGCAAAAATTAATGTTTTGTCGTAAAATATGAGGACGCATCTTTTTGCGTACGTCGTCTTCAAAAAGATTTTTAAAATTAATTTTAGCAGTTGAAGGGAAAAATTCTTTCAAATAGAGTATTAGAAAACAATAGCAGTAGGGGAAAGTAAACTTTTAGATGTCCTACAAAATTCTGTTTGCTGCACATCTTGTTTTGTATCTGAGTAAACGATTACTTTCAAGCTGAATTAGGAAAAAATATATATATTCTCCCAAAAGCTAAATATAGGAAGACAAATGCGATCCTTCAATATGTCTGTTGTAATTGGATATAAAAGAAACTTTGGCGAAATCTAGTTTCAGTTATATCAATAACAGACACTTCGGAACAAAAAAGAACGTTCGAAGCAAAAGACATCCGAAGACGAAATTTGAAAATGTTGTTTTATCTTTTCTCAAGATAAATTTTAACAATGTAAATCGTTCTGAAAAGAAAAAAGGCCAAAATTTTTTTTTTATGAAACAGACGTTTGCAATTCATACATATATTTTAAAGATATTCTAGCAGGATATTAATTTTTTAATAATGCTGTATTTCCATCAGAGTTAATAACCAAATATTTTTTTCAGAGTAAATTATGTATGATTTATACTGGAATTAAATAATGCTGAAAATAAAAATTGCCGAATAACACTATGGAAACAAAGGATAAAACACAAAAATAGCACTTCTGTAGACATAGTGATAAATTACATTTAGACGCATTACCCTTCTTTTAAATTTGCTCATAAAGTATGCATATTTAGGTGTAATCCATTTTCCTCATTCGTGCTGCGCTACGGAAAATAAATTGAAACAAATGGCACCGCCAAAATTATTTCACCTGGAATGAGAAAGAAAGCAAATTGATTTTTTCCTTCTTTTGCATGGTTCTCATAAAATTTGTCATTTCCTCCGAAAAGAGATTTCTCTGATGACGGTGTTAAGTTGAATTCAGTAAACATTGTACTCGTAGTAGAGACTTTCTGTAATTATATAAAAAAATGTGAATAAATTGCTGTATAGAATTTATCGTTTATTTAATTGTTTTATTGATTTTTATAAGAAGATATGTTTATTGGTGATATATTTTATAGATGAATTTCTTTAAGTATTTTAATATGAATTTTTTCCTTACTGCAATACATAGGGAAGGTTCCTGTTGACTGAATGTCGGCTTACGGATAGCAGGATAACTAGTTAGAGATCTGATTCAACCAGAAATCATTCATTCGTATGAACATTAAACTCTTTAGATTTGTCTTTGGTAGGCAAATTTATTCAGGCTAGCGTGGAATGGAAGTTTATGCAGCTAATGTTTTCTACTTAAAATTCTGACTATAATTTAAAACTACAAATTTTGTGCCAAAATTCATCATGTAAATTCTAAAACTGATGCTAATTGCAATAGGATATCTGCAGGCTGAGAAGAAAGAGAGTTAGCTGGTAAAATACAATAGACGCGAAAAACATGTTTAAAGTTTTGAATGTTTCATGCCAATTTTGCAAATTCCAAGTAAATTAGCACTAATTTTTGGACCACTAATCTCCTTTCTTAAAAAAACCAAAAAGAGAATAAAAATATTTGAAAGTATAATTTCATTGTCTTTTGAAATTTTGTTCTTCTTGCATTGATATATATGTATAATATAATATAACTTGTATATAATCATACAGAGATAAAGTAAACAAAACATATGAAGAATCAAATTCTATACTAAAAAGTCATTATTTGAACAATACATAAATTTTAAATAAAATCTAAAAAATTGAAAATACTAAAGATACCATGAACAAATATATATATATATATATATATATATATATATATATATAT